>JAQFYT010000142.1:0-34431 GCA_034694925.1 Ceratophysella denticulata
AAGTATATTAGTTAAATTCGTATATTTATGGAAATACAAAATCAAAGTAAACTTAGAATCTATTTTCAATATTTGTTTAGCGTGATTGCAGATTAGCATTTGGACCTAAACCATCAAAGGAAGTCGAACATGATCAATTTCTACTTCTCACGGAAGGACCAGAAACAGAACAAATTTGGCAACCGGATGTTTACTTTTTGAATGAAAAAGAAGCTGTGCGTCATGAGCAAGTCAAGACCAATACATACACTCGCCTATTTCCGCATGGAGTGGTGCTGCAAAGTCATCGTCTAACCCTAACACTGTCTTGCCCCATGAATCTACACAGATATCCCATGGATGAGCATCAATGTCTCATTAAGTGAGTAGCATAACTAAACTTATCTGCAACCTTAAGTAGACCATAAGGGGGTATATTTAATGCGGCACTGAGAATCATGAATTTGGCACTAGGAAACCATGGATTGGCACTGACTTTGCTTTGTTTGAGTCAGTTTGAGTTATGTTCGACTTAGCGCCAGTTCATGATTTTCAGTGTCAATTCATTATTCTCAGTGCCGCATTAAATACCACCCGACAATAAGTATAGTTTGGTGATCTACGGTTTACATGAGTTTGTGAAGAGCAGCTATCTTAAGGGTCGTCTACACGTTGCGGCTAATAGCCGCAGCGATAGCACATTCCCTCCATCCCACGGATATGTAACATTTTTGGTACCCCAATGTGGTGACATCTGACATCTTTCAGGATTCCTGGGCGATTTATAGATTTGTACCTTGCCCCTTGAGCTTGCGTTGTATTGGGTTTTGGAATATATTCCATGTGAAGTAGGTACATATAAGATGTCACACAGCCACAGGTCACAGCACAGTGCATCTTCCAAGATTTGAGGTTTTCGGAGTAATTCTAGTGAGAAAACGTTATAAAATCGTAAAAACACATCTCTTTCTATTGTAGGATGGCGTCGTATGGATGGACCAATAGGGATATGGACATCCGATGGTTCAAGAAAAATCGGTTGACAATAATACCCCAAGGATATGAGATGCCACATTTCAAAATGAAAGGAAACAACACTGGGAATTGTTCTAGTGATTTTGAAACAAATACTGGAACCCATGCCTGTATAGAAGCTCGTATTTTGCTTAGACGGAGATTTGGAATTTATATTTTTCGAATCTACATCCCTTGTTCTCTTATTCTCATCGTATCCTTTTCAACATTTTGGTTGGATCCAACAGCTGCGGACGTTCGAATTGGTTTAAGTGTCACTGCCATATTGACCCTCGTCACTCAAATTTATGTTGCAAATCAGGATGCTCCGGCCTCGTCTTACATCAAAGCTTCGGATTGGTGGACTGGATTTTGTCAGTATATGATATTTTTTGTATTTATGGAATCACTAGTCGTGAATTATGTTGCGGAACATGGCTGGCAAAAAAAGGAAAGGAAAGCTTGTGTCGCTTCTAAAATTGATACATTTTTAAACATAATAGTATTCTGCTGCATGCGACCAATGAAATTACTTGGTGGAATGAACAAACATATTTTCCGTTCATGTTTCTCTAAGCACATTTATTCTTCTCGTATTTCCCCAATTTTCAGAAACATATGTAAATGGTTTACTGATATCTTAATCAAAATGGAGATCCAACTTCCGGTCGAAGGATATCCGTCTGTACCGCCTGAAAATGAGGGCAAGGAATATGGTATTAGAGTTGCAAAGCGTGTTGATAGTAGTTGCAAGATAGTATTTCCTTTGATTTTTATAGCCTTCAATGTTGTATATTGGTCAGTATTTTTCTTTGATAAACGTGGGCTGAAGTTCACAGTTTTTACGGGCTGAGGAAGAAGTATACCAACGGGTTTGACATATCGGTCTTTGGAAGGAGAATAGTGCTCCGTAATGAAATGAATCCGGATTGGCAGAAATCAGCATGTATTATACTATATGGTGAATAGTTACTACATATCACTATTCCAATAAGGCATAGATTTTTCACACAGTGTTTATCATTTTGCACTATTACTAGTACGTATGTAACTTTGCCTAAATTAACCACAATAAATTTTATCACTGTGATTTGTGAATAACTATGAATTGCGATAAGGCAACTCAATGCTTAATGTATCTGGGTATAGTTAACATCTCCACGTCACTAGGAGACACTGTCCCACATAGAAAATTGTTTGTGTTTACTTTTAACATTTGAAATTTCAAAAATATTGGAATTTGTAAAGAATTCTGAGCTCAGTTAATCCCGTTAATCCAAACTTCAAACTCACAAGTTGATTGAGTTATTTTCGTCATATCAACAGCACAACTGCAGAATGATAATTGTTGATTCACTTTAAAATTTGAAACAAAATATTTGAATTCTTTTGAAATTCGAATATTTAGAAATGGTATAACTACTTATGACTATTCAAATTAGTACCTCAGCATTCGTCATGTCAACAAAAACTACTGTTGTGACTCGCAATGTTATTGTTTATGTTCACTTTTTGAAAAAAAAAATTAAATTCCAAAAAAAGTCAAACTGACTACTCGGATCAATAATCCGCGCACGAGAAAATCTAAGAAGCTGTTTATCTCTTGCATATCTTTTGTATAGAATATGAATTAAATTGGAAGACAATTATACGTGGCAACAAGAATATGAGGCTGAGGTTATTGATACTTTTAGAGTTGAACCTACCAATTTCAATTTATGGCTTCTTGGACTGATATCCGAACCCAATTGCGTACTACCTACATATACATAGGTGTGTAACACTTATGTATATGTAGAAATGAAAGAAGGTTAACTCTGAATTATCTTGAGCTTATCTTGAGGACCATTCTAACCTTTTATATTCATTTGGATCAGTATCAATGCACTGAGCGCATAATATCGTCCCTGCAGTGGATTGTAAAGTTCAATTTAATTTCATAAAAAGTATTCAGTTGAACGTTGTACATGCAGTGCTAGTCTTGCTACCGCTGCATCTACTGCTTCTTATGGAGCCAAGTCCTCCTCTGCCACCGCCGCCGGGGACTGTGGACGTGGAAGCCAACAATCCTACGGAGGCGGAAACTGTTTTAAGAAATAGGCGTACACAGTTCGGTAAGAATTAATATACGTGCTTTTCTCAGAATGTAGTAAGCACAACCCGTTCTAGCTTAACTAACTAAAGCATTTTTGAACAGGGAAAACCAGGTCACTAAGCCAATATGCCGTCTCGCTCCCGAATCAGCCGGCGGATGTCTCAGGCATTCATCCTCGCGATGATCGCTTTCATTTTTTCCAGAGAGTAAATCCAATAATAATTTAGCGGTTTTTCAAACTGGCTTTGAACTTAACAAGGAGTATTCTGTAGTTTGAGAATATTTGCTATTCTAGGGACGGGACTTTCAATCCCAACACACGAAGCATCATTACACGGAAGATGAACTCCGTGTTCTCGAGACATATGAGAGCTCTGACAACCTCCCTTCACATACCGAGGTTTATCGGAAATGGCTTGAGGGCTTACCTCCGAGGTAATTCTTCGAAATAATTAATGTTCACCGACAATTTCTGAAAAATCTTTAGTTTGCATAACTAATAAAATTAATTTATTGAAGAACTGCTTGTGAGACATGGTCTTTGGTAATCATTATCGGAATCATTATCGGAACTCTAGCATTTGTAATGAAGGAATGCTGCGAGTCCCTTCAAATATTCAACAATCCTTTTATCGGAGATTATATTGCGGTACAGACAAAGAGGCTAAATAATTTAAACTGAGAACGTATCCTACTTTGGTATACGCCTTAAAATGCCTCTGATTTTCAGAGAGGTGAAACTTATCGACTCTGGATGTACTACGCAACCATGAGCATGTCCTTGTCCGCGTTATCAGCTATACTTTGTGTCTACTTTTGTCCCTGGGCAATGGGTTCCGGACTACCGGAAGTGATTGGGATATTGAATGGATGTGTGGTAAATAACGATAAAATGTTAATATAAATGTCATTTAACAATTTACTGGACGGTTATATCAGTTTGTATTCATCGTTTTATAAATTTTAGGTTCGAAATATGCTCAACTTCAAGTGTCTGACATTCAAAATTCTGTCAACGCTCTGCACTGTTCTTAGCAGCCTTCCAGTTGGTTTCGAAGGCCCGATGATTCATATAGGCGCAATGGTTGCAGCCGCATTTGCTCGACCATTTGAGTGCAAATGTTGTCTCCAGCAGCGAGTAAAACCAGATTTTGGTAATAATTTGCCAGTAACACCTAGCGCCGAATCTCAGAGGTTAGGCCAATTTATCATGTCAGGTAACTATACAGCGTTGACCATGCATTAAAATCGTGACTGTTTCTTTAGATCCCATACTGAACCAAAGAACCGCTGTTGTGGCTTCAGTATTTGCCGTTACCGGGACTGTAAGGAAAGGTACTTGCAAGATTATTCTATTCCATGTTTCCATGAAGTTTTATATATAGTGTGATCAAACATCTTTTCATCTAATGCAGGCATAACCTAATATGTATGGGAGCCGCCGCTGGAGTTGCTTCGGCATTCAGGTTAGTTATTTACGTACCAATTGAAACATTAGACTATTGTCGCATCGCCAGGCAGTAATCAACTAATTATTTCCGATATTCCTCAAGTGCTCCAATCACTGGTCTATTGTTTTCAATGGAAGAAATTTCATCCTTCTGGTCCAACGCACTCACCTGGCAAACATTTGTTTGTTGTATCTTGGCCCGAAGTGTGACTGAAATCTTTCGAAGCGTCGTTTCAAGTGTCACTCATGGTGAAATCACTAAAGGAAAGTTCATTGGGTTTGAGTTTTCGGAATCTGCATTATTTGACGTAGGTTTATTGATTATAATTTTGAATTACTGATTAATTATTTTAGTTATGAGTATTTGTTTAAAACAATTTCAGATGAAGACACAGACGCGATTAAATTTTTTGATTATTGCCCCAACGGTAGTGATTGGAATCATTGGGGGTTTAACGGGAGCCTTTTTCATATTCTGGCATTTAAAGGTTGCACGATTTCGTAGAAAACTGCTATCAAAAATATCCAGTCCGGAAGTATTAAATGCACTTAAAGTACTTGAACCCATGATTGTCGCAGTAAGTGATTTGAGCCTGATCTTATTCACATATTTGCATATGAATATATTTCAATATGGTCTAATAAAAATACTTATACTCGTAATTTTCCCAATAATTAGCTTCTATCGTCATTCGTGGTGATGGGAACACTTCAGTTTTTCCACTGCTCCACTGTGGACCACACAGCGGATCTCATTAGCAAAAATGAAGGGAAATATTTAAAATTTCAGGCCTTCCAATGTGATAAACCACTAACGACGGTGTTTGCACCTGGAAAGGTATTTGAATTCAATTTGTACTTTTTGACATGTCCCCTTTTTGGTCAAGCTACAACAGACAATTTTGTTACCTTCTAGGTTACCCAAAAGGGCGAGTTTCACGAAAGTAAGTACCTACATATGCCGAATTATGTAAACCCAAATGGCAGTATAAAAATATTTAAACATGATTACCAATCCGCAGTGGCGTCGCTGGTCTTTGGCAGTTGGGAGCAGATGATTCGAAATCTTTACTCCAGACAAACCGCGGATAAATTCACGTGGAAAACCTCACTGATTCTCCTGATATTTTTCTTCTTTCTGTCAAGCTGGGCTTCCCTGTGTAGCATAGCTAGTGGACTTCTTATTCCGCAATTGTTAGCTCGTTTGTTATGACTTTTTTTTAAAAAAATACGTAACGATCAATGATGACCCTAACACAAATTTTGATGGTATTAGAGCAATTGGTGCACTCTACGGTCGTCTTTTTGGATATCTGATGTGCATCGTATTTAATAAAATGGAGCTGAAGCCTGAGGAGGAAGAACAGTGGGGTTGGATGGACCCTGGTCTTTTTGCACTTCTTGGCTCCGCTTCATTCATGGCTGGAACGTCACGACTTCCAGTGACTTCCGTTGTAATGCTGGTACGTGTGAATATATCTACATCAGCAAAGTACGGAAGAGAAAGTGCAAATTCGTTAATTCTATTTGTTGCAGATTGAAATGACAAACGATATCAACACGTCGCTATTAATTATGATTGTGGTGATGCTGTCCAAGTTCATTGGAGGCCTTTTTACACATCCACTGTACCATTCCATGTGCGAATTCAAATGCATTCCCTATTTGGATTCTCATATTGTGATCCATCATAATCGAAAGAAGTAATAATTTTGTTCAAATAAATATATGATTTAGGATATATTCTTAAATTGTCGATTTAACACAACGCATTTTCCTTCAGAGTGAATTTAGAACTTTTCAAAGCCTCTGACGTTATGGCCGAGCCAGTGAAATGTGTTAACCTGAATGAGTCCGTGCACTTTCTGGCTAATTTGCTTCTGGATACAAATCACGGAGGGTTTCCAGTTGTTACGACCGGACATGGGTTCCAGAAAACGTTTCTGGGAATTTTAACAAGGTATGTACGCTTGATGCTGTAATCGTCGCGTTCTAAATATTTAAACGTGCTCATTATTCCAATTTTAAATTGTAGACTTGAACTAACAATTATTCTCACGAAAACCGTGAGCTTTAAGGCCAAGGAACTGAGAAAAGACGACATGGATAAAATTCGTATTTCATATCCAGAAGTAAGTGTAATACATAATTCTTACAATAGGTTAAGTACCTATCCTTGCCTATAACACATTGTTTCAAATTACAGTATAGCTCAAGTAAGCTCACTGACACGACTGGTGCTAACGTCATTCTGAATAACTACGCTGAAGATGATCGGTACAAAAATGTTAACGTTAATTTGGTAAGCTCTAGGAACTATGTATAACCGAAAACTTACAAAAAGTCAATTTCAAAAATTATAATTGTGTAATACACAGTTGCCGTACATCAACACATCTTCCCACACTGTTCCCTGCCAAGTCTCCCTAGAACGGGCTTACGTAATGTTCCGCACACTCGGAATCCGACATTTAGTAGTCACAGATCAGCACAATCAAGTCATGGGAATGATTACGAGGAAGGATTTAATGGCGTTCATGGTGGATGAGAAAATCACACGAATTATCGACAGGAGCGGCGTGAGTCGAGATGACTTCACATCTCCGGAATATATTGGCGGTGGTCGTGGAGTCAAGATTCATAGGTTTCGAAAGAGATCGGACCCTCCACAGCATCCGGTTCAAGGTCCTTCCAATTCTGTTTCTGCAGACAAGGGTCATCACAGACACTCAGAGCAGGAGGATCCGGATCTTCTAAAGCTGAATAATGGTTTAGGGCTAGCATTCTGAATATTTGCATTTTTTCGTTTTTCAGTAAATATGGATGTGATACTCGATTCACATTCTGTTATTGGTTATGGTGTTATTGTTTTTGTTTTTGTTTACCAAATTAGACATGCTATGAAATGTGATTAATATTAGAATACAATACTATATTTAGATCCAAGACATAATTTAGTATACAATTAGCTGAATCTGAGCTCATAGCCGATCTCAATATCATTTATGAAAGATTTATTTTTGTTGCATTAAAGAACGCAGTTACATACTGACGTGATTTGGGTTTTACGGGGTATTATCAGCATATTTTATCACATTACGTGCTTGCTTACAAAATTCTCTTCATTTTCCAATACATTTAACTTTGTGGTCGCCGCGCCATGGGATTTGAAATTAGGGTTGCCTTGGAGATACAATGACAATGTTTGTTTGTTGTAGCGTGGCCAGAGCCAAACGCGCTGATTAACTTTCACTAGAAAACGAAACATTGCGTTCAGTTCACAAGTTGAAGCTCAAGTGAAAGGTTGCATTTCTTGTCTTTAGAATTTGAAACACATATCACTGTAAAAATTTAAAAGTACCTGTTACCTCACCTCACCGTCGTCAAGTGGTTTATACTGGATTTTATTGAGTCCACAGTGCAAGTGTCGTCTATCTAATCAGCTAATTTAAGGTTTGTCATTATATCGGCATCCATCGTGTAAACGGAATCGCTGGAATCTTTTGGTAATACATATAACACATTACATTATAACACATACATATAACACAGATATATATACCGCGCGTTAGCGATTATATATAGCGAATATATATATATTAATCAGCCAGGAAAATGACTGCATTAAAATACCACCACAAATGATCAAGGTGTAAAGTTTCCCTAAGCTTGACTTTTTAGGTCCGCGGTAGCAATTCCATATCCGTATCAGTAGCTAATTAATTGATGGTTCAATAAAGACTCGAAGCACAATGCTGACGCGAGTACAGAATCATCGATTACATTACAAGTGTTTCATCTAATGATAGTCGATGTCGTGACGTATGCATGCATAGAGACCGTTGATAATAAAAAAAATGATCCATATTATTTACACGCTGTATTTGAACCTAAATGTAATCCTGTTACGTATCAGATACCTCGAAATTCTGTTTATTTCGTTGAAATATTCACGGCGTTGGTGATAACTGTGCCCTGAATTTCCTGCGAAATCATATCCGTTATTCGCCTGGTAAATAGGACCAGATAAGTGATTCGTCAGGTGATTGTTTATATTTTATCTCGAATAAGGTGGTAATTATCTCCAGCAATTCACGGCCGCAGTCGGCTGTTAGTTGTTGTCCACGCACTACTCGATTAATCAGCATCAAAACCTCATTATACAAATTATTTTTTATTTACAGCAATATGGCCAACAGCGATGTTGAATCTCCGCCGAAACGCATAAACGTTTGGGTAGATGGCTGGTGAGTTCAAATAACTGAAAGTAAATCGTATAGGTAGTTAATTTTAATTCTAACAAGCACAAATATTTATGCTTCTTTCCGTGAATTAGTTATGACATGGGTCACTTCGGACATGCTAACTCATTTCGGCAAGCCAAAGCCATGGGCAATTATTTGATCGTCGGTGTCCACAACGATGCCGAGATTAAAAAGCACAAGGGGGCTCATCCGGTTTTCAACCAGCGTGAGCGGTAAGTTACCATTTTGTGTATTAGAATATATTTAGTATAAGATTCGATAAGACATTATATTTGCCACATTCTACAAATAACATTATAATTTCTAATTCCTATTAGCTATGCTACAATCCGAGCAATGCGATGGGTGGATGAAGTCGTGGAAGAGGCTCCTTACGTAACGACGGTTGATACTCTCGATAAGTACGAATGTACCTACTGCGGTCATGCCAACGATATCACCACAACCGATGACGGAAAGGATACTTACGAAGCGGTAAATAAAAATATTTCTATCCAAAGACTTGCATATACCATGCATATACCGCCTATCCTAAACACTAATTAAATACTGCCTGCCTATTTAAATACCACCTGATAGTAAATTCCGCCTGTAGTTGTAATATAAATTCACTTGGTATAGGTTAAGGCTGCTGACCGGTACAAGGAGTTTGAAAGGACGCAAGGCGTCTCAACCACGGATCTTATCCAGCGAATGCTGTCCATTGCGGATACTCAGCATGAGCCCAACAACAATGCTAACCCCGAGTACGCCGGAACGTATTCGCCGTGGACAGGGAAGGATCCCTTGCTTCTCTCAACCCGAAAAATTGCGAATTTCGCAAAAGACCTGGTTGATATTCCGGTAAATTTGATATTCAATTCAATTAACTAACCCAAAGCTTAATTCCATTTATTCAGCATATTATACCGGTCATGGAATTTTTACAGGCCGGAGCCAAAGTTGTATACGTGGCTGGAGCTTTTGATGTTCTTCATCCCGGACATTTGGACTTTCTCGAAGCCGCTCGAAAGCTTGGTAAATAAATACAGCTAAGATTTTTTTAAATTCTAAACACAAACCAACCAATTTATTAACTATATGAACTTTGTTTGTAATTGAATGAATAGGAGATTATTTGATCGTGGGACTTCATGAGGATGCAGTTGTGAATGCATACAAGGGATCCAATTATCCGATTATGAAACTCCCGGAGCGCTTCCTCTCCTTACTCGGATGCAAGTACGTTTCGGACGTTGTCTTCGGAGCGCCTTACTCCATTACGAAAGAGCTCATTGACCATTTCGGTGTCACCTTTGTGGCTCATGGGAAGACTCCGGTTATGGATGATCCAGGCACTGAACAGGACCCGTACGCTCTTCCAAAGGAACTTGGAATCTTCCGTGTAGTTCAGTCGGAATCCACCCTAACCACCGAAGAAATTGTTCAACGTGTTCTGGATCGACGTGAGGAGTACGAGAAACGAAATCGACAGAAGCAGGAGAAAGAAATGAAAATGATTGAATCTTAATGGCACAAAAATGTACTTTTGCATATCTCTCAATCGGACTGAATCCATACTATCTTCTATCTTATTGTTAAGTGTAAATTGAACAGGTCATTGAAATGGAAGTATCACGAATATAAATACCAACGAGAAACAAAACATGTAAATAAATGAACTAACGCTTACAACGATTCAGTAATTGAATTTAACCTATTTAATCAATGTCATTTATGAAGCATGTCACCTAGAAAATTACCAGTAAATGATAGAATTAGCCCTTTCAGTGGTAATGTAATGTTAAGTAACTGACAATTTTTTAGCGCCTAACATGAGAAACTATAACTAAGCTACTAAGCAGATTTGTATGACCAACACATAATAAGTGGAAGAATAAATAAATCGTTGTAAAAACAACTAAGCAGATATCTTGATATATGCATAGGTACTACCCTAGTCAAACTGCAGAAGATGCAACATTTATCACTTTGTATGTAGTATTCACATACAATTAAGTTACGTTTAACGATTACGAATAAAATACAATATTCATGAACTAGTTTTCTTTCTGTAAGGAATTTAATGCATTATACATTGAAAGAGGCTTCACCCCATCGGGTTAAATTCGTGACTTTCTTTCCCTTACCTTTCTTCTGTATTTGAGATTTTTGATGGGCCAAAAATCTATTTTTACATTGCAACTCGTTCCATTCCAAATGCCAATATAGTCATCATTATCATTATTGTCAATGTTAATACATACAATGGATAAACCTCATCTCTTCTATTTAAAGAAATGTAGCTCTGGGATGCATGGAAATATTGCAAATAATTGTTAGTATCCTCTTGTAAACTGGACTGCTACAAATACAAAATTAGGAACCGAATTAATTATTCATGTAATCAATGTTGCAAATCAAGTAAGTATTAATAGTATTTTAGCTTAACTATAAGGGTAATCTACCTCGCAAAGAAAGTAATGTTAATAATAAACCTACAGCTAATGATTCAAAATATCATGCACAGATGGAGCGCGTAGGAGACATATGTCTCGTGTACAACAAATAAGTTTTAAACATTGAACACCCAAATTATATTTTTCAAATAAACCAAAAATATAAAAGTCAAATATTAGCCAGAACGAAACATCGAGCAATTTCTGCGTTTCAATTATTTGTGTCAAGGTCCAAGCCCAATGTCACTAAGTCAGGAAAAAATTAAATCGCTCTAACTTGTACCTTACAATATATGTCAGCAGAACGTTCCAAGATTATTCCAGCAACACCTGCAAGATCCTATCTTCTCATTAATTTGTGCGTGTATGACTTTTGAGAAAATGTAGGTTGAACGAATTCAGTTACGCAATTTGATAAGTACATGTATATAGACCAAATTGTAAATACCATCAAAAATCTGAAAAAAATAAACATCTTAAACGCTACGGTCTGAACAGAGGTTCTTACTGGTGTATTCGAGGGGTTACGTGTTTTCCTGAGACTGAATACATTTCTAGTCTTAAAAATATTTTATGATGCCCTTGAGATGGAGACTTGGAGACGACAAAAGCTGTCTAAGAAGAACGCGGAGTTGAAGTGGAAATATGATAAAAAAGAGTTTCACAATAAAAATATGATTTCTTGACATCACTAAAACCCACTGAATCGAGAGCAAGTCCTTCAAAGTTACGTAAGCTTCACGGTTGAGATCTATTCATTAAATTTCCACTGAATTAACTTTTCGAGTGCGGAAGGGTAGTGCGAGCCGAAATGAGTACCGAAATGTTTGAGGATATATACAAAAGCCGTACATGGACTTCAAGCTGCTGTTGGAGTGAAATTCGGGTTTATATTGGTTCAAAGGATCTGTTAATTTTGCCGTTTTAAATATTATATATAAATATCTTACCAAAATAGTATTTTCCTACATAAATCTAAGAACTAGCGGAACCCCGATCTGCGATCGGTTTCTTCTGTGGCGCTCAAATTACTAGCTTAATAGTTCCCGCTTGGCCCCGGTCGATCGAAATTCGAAATGCATTTCTCCATGAATCCTTCTGTACGCTGACAATTGATTGACATTGTCACCTAATTTAACTCACAAAATGATTTCCTGGAATTCACACAATGGTTTTAACGATAAGGTTATAATGAAAACGGACTGGCCACTCAAGTAAAGGCTACAGATAAGCGAAAAACATTATGCGTGGTGCACACGGTACATACCTACCTACTAATACTTATCAATTAAACAGATTCAGCAGGTGTTCTGTATAAATTGGGCTACCGATTCAACCGAATTCTTCTATGCCCCAGTATCCGTTCGTTCAACAACTTCACACTTGGCTTGAAATCAGCATGGCCGACGGTATAACACGTTATTTGTTTCTCATCCTGCTAGGAACTACTGCATTTGCTGATACCTTGAAAGCAAAATACGCCACGGCCAAACTCCCAATTACACTGATAAATTCAGAGCTGGCTTACGATGGAAACGACAGCATCTACGCCTTTGGAACTGGTTCTGACGAAGCCGTATCGCTAATACTACGCTACAGTATCGCCTCTGATTCAATTGAGGAAGTTGGACAGCTGCCCTCCGTTGCCTATTTAGGATCCGCTCAGGCTTTTGGTACGGACGTTTACTATTTTGGAGGACATTATCCAGGGGAAGGCTACAGCGACATTGTAAAATTCGATTCTCTAACAAACACTGTTGCAAGTGTTGGGAAAATGCCATTGAGTTCTCCTTACCTTACAACGTTCAAGCATCCCAATTCATCCGTCGTCTATTTATTCAAATCAAAGAGTATTAACGATGAATTATCAGTATTATACGAGTTGGACATGGCAACATACACATTCACTGAAGTGAATAGTGACGTGGACATCCTAGGATATACTTCCGTTGTCGCCGGCAACTATGCCTACATCTTTGGACAAGAAGGGAGCAGCGGTAGTCCTGGTACACAGAAAAGTCGGATCTTGATGATTGACATGGAATCAATTAATTCGCCATTTCATTCTTTCACCTTCGACGAACATGCCTTTAGCCTTAATTCCCAGGTCGTGTCGGACGGGATTTACACGTTCGTTGACAGTTTTGATTCCAGTTCAGAACCAGGATTCCTCCCGGACCCTTTCGTTCGAATTATTCTTCAAGATTATTTCCGTGACTATCCAGAGATTGAAGATTTTCCCGTACCGCAAAGCGACGGCCGTTACTACTTCGCACCGTCCGCTGTTTATGTCGACAAACTGAACCGAATCTACTACTTTGGTGGAAGAACGTGGAACTCAACGGCGAACGAATATTCATATGTTCGTGACATTTGGTATATTGACTTGTCCGCAAAATCGAGGCAGTCACACATAGGAAATACTGCTCAGCTTGGTTCCTTGTTCTAAGACAGGACTGATGGTAAGCAAAATCAAACATGTATTTCTATTTCGAATTTATATTATGTACCAAGATGAATTCTAAACATTTGTTTAACTACTATTTTGACAGGAATGTGGATTGCTCAAAAAGACGGTGTTTTCTGCAGAATTCGAGTGCCATACGTGGTTACTATTTGACTCCTTGACTCGTCGTTGTAACCCAGTTCGTTGATTATTGAAAAATATAATAAAGGAAAGAGAACTGATTTACACTAACTGAGTGGAGCCAGAAGGTTTGAATAATTATGAAATTGCGCATCATAACCTTTTCATTGCATAACGATGTTCTGTCATGTGTAATGTGTAACACGTCATTCATAAGAAGAGATGGAGACGGAACAACGTAATCTTACGGACACTCCAAGATCAGTAAAAAAAAAGTTGGGAACGCTTGCCAACATACTTTGAACAATTTCGATCACATTTCTCCATGACACTTGATATTTAAAGCTTTTGTAGTCATAATCAGCACTTAACTGACGATTACAGCCTTTCCCTAAAATACTTACCCAAAATGGACCTGGAGATGTAACTCATGATGGATTATATTAATCTTCAAAACATCCTCTAAATTATCCAATACTGGTCACCCAATAACGCTACCCACTATGAATAATCTGTGCTCAACTTCACATTGCAATAGATGAGGGAAGATTCACCTTTTAGTTTTGTAAACCTAGAAATCGAGACTGCTGATAAATAAACGCTAAAACCACCAAATGACACGAAGCAAGCGTGCCGTGGAGTGTGATGCCAATCATTGCTTCATTGTTAATCTCTGGAACTAAAATCGTCCCCGGTTTTTGAGTCCAGGTCGACCCAGGGGTAACAATAATATCTGGGACTCCATCTCCCTCGTATACGCCAAGGTGGATGACTATGATTCTGCTTTGTTTGCTATTTTCAATTGAATTTCGAGACCAAGGTGCACCCTGCCTGCCTGGTCTAACTCCCTCTCCAATAATACAGAAAATCCATTGTTAAAGTTTAAAGCCATAGCAATGTTCAGCGAAGCTTTTTCTGACCCGTACTGCAAGGCGAGTTGAGATCGTTTACTGATTGTAATTGTGTTTGCATATACGACACATACGGCACAACGCAAATACAAAATATCAGTAACGTCCGTACATCAGTTTTTTTATGTGGATAGGCAAATCATCAGGTTCAGCTTAATTCCATGTGCTCTATTCAGATGAGTTTCAAACTAATAACCTTGCAGTAGTTTTGACACTAGGCCAGGGTGCCAGTGTCACAGGGTCGTTGTTGCCAGGTTCATCCTTTGAGCCACCTGCGCTTACACCATACACGAGCTACGGCTGTGTACTGCTTTCTCTGCTAGCTAATCGCAAGTTTGTCCTTAGACCTTTCCCATTGGAGTTTGGAGTATTAGGTTACGCGTTACGCATTTCGTTTCGACCAGGCACGTCATGCTTTAGGAATACGTCAATAGTAGAAGACCCTGCAATAATGGGGATGTTGGTTGTTGAAGTGGGCTCGGCCGTCAGCTGCAAATTGTGAAGGGCAAACAGAAATTGTGATGAGTTTCAACGGTTATCAAATCACTCAACAAACGGTCCATAGTTCGAGATTTATGTAACCCTTGTTTCTGACACGTATATTCTCAATGCTACTATGATACAAATATACCTATGCGTATAGACTCATTATTACATATAAATATACGCTAAGTTATAATTAAACTGGTTAATTTGTAATGTGGCGAGAAGGTTATTACAAGTCATTCAAGTTAATCCTATAATTACAATTCAATTTAGCGCATCTTCTTTTCTGTAGGTATTTAAAACCATTTATTAATTATAACTTAGGATGAGTGACGTAATCTGGCCAAGGTTGTGGCTACAGGTCAATGTGCGAAGGATGTAGCTTGTAAATATTTAAATAATGCTCAGGATGACATGAGGTTGCGAAATCGTGGATACACAGTAGCACAAGACGGATGAAGGTGACGACAGCGACAGATTACTACAAAGGGAAAACAAATTAGAACAGCTTAGTCTGATTTTTCAGAAATCTTTTTCCTTGTGCTGAACCGGTTTAGTTTAGTCGTTGAATTAAGAACTCCATGATGTAATTGTATTGATATACGTTCGCACCGGAGATTAAGAAATAATCCTGGGTACTACAGGAAAACTGTCTGTGATTCGAAGGATGACATAGGCGTGTGCAAATTGTGCAAGGCTATGCTTCTTAAATCTTAAAATGCATGGACAAATTGCTCCTAACTAATTGGCCAATTCCAAGCTTCTGTAATATGAATTTTGGAAATCAATAGGTAATATGTACCCTTGCAACCACAAGCAAGATGAACTAACTGGAATTAACATATAGCGCGCGAATAATCAGATTTGGCAGTGTAAATTTCATAGTTAGGTAGGTAGTTAATTTTGAGCACATGTATTTAGAAATTTCTGTATGTATCTTATTATTCCGAGATTTAATTATCCAGTCCACTCCTACCGTGTGTGGCACCGGCACCAGACGAGGCATAAGTGCAAATCTTGATAATTCTGATTGCGTTATTCCAACAAGTTCATCTCTTTCCTGTATTTACACAAACAAAGCCCTCATCATTAAGACCATTTATTACGTCAGAGGGAAAATCTGCATCTGCAGACTTCTTCGTTTAGAATGAACCTTTGTGTTAGATTGTATTGACCTGCTTTGCCGGCTTTCTGATTTTCTAATCCGCCTGACCACGTACGCCTACTTCTGGGAAGGGAACCCCAAACCAAGCCAGTTGATACCAGAATAGAGGAAGCTGAAGAACAGAAGGGTTGATCTCAATCTTGTGCTTCTGCCGGTCCATCCTTCCTTTCTATATCCCTCCACCTTAATTGAAACATGAATCAAATGACTGAGTTATCTGTCAGTCAGTGATACTATTTATGGCTCATCATCCACCTCCACTCAATTCATTACCCATTGGCTTCCTATAATTCGATTTCATCCAAAAACAACCGTCTAGCGTCTCTCTGGTTTAGAAGTATGTCGAGATAGAAATATAAGACATTGATGCTACCTGTACGAGTTCGTTTTGATAATTCGGGTGTTGATTAGATTAGATTTGTCCCAAATATAGCGCTTTTGACATTGCAGATAACCAAAAGCTAATGCATAGTTTTCCGTTCTTTGTATTTAAAAAAATTGAATTATCATAAACTGGAATTACGAATTTCGAAACGTTGCACCTTACAACGCACGTTTACATGTAGGTTAGGGTTTAATAAGACTTCTTCATGTTAGAGTGTGCCTACAATTTTTCTTAGTTTTTGTATCCAAACAATACAATTTTTTAATTATCGGACAAAGGTAAGGGTACCCAGTACGCCTTCCTTAATCCGTTGATCACTCCCTTAAAATCAATTATAAGTGTAAAATCAATTTCAAATATTTAGGATCCTGCAGGAGATATCGTCTCACCGTAAATAACCTTTATTCTTGTCTTCGGCTAATACAGATCAGATCCGTAAGAAACAGTAGTTCATCTTCCACACTTTTCCTTTCGATAAATTCCGATCGCTTGTCAGCTAATAATCTTTCCTACTACTGTACGGCGGAAGCAGAAGTAGCTTCAATTTGGTCCATCCATCGTCCGTTCATCTCGAATAGTGTGTACAATGTGCTCCATTAGGGGTTGGAACCATCTGCCCTCAATGAGCTATCATTACGTTTGAATTGGCTGATAAAACACGAGGCAGGCTTACTCCAGGCACCTGGTCGCCCCTTTTTTTCTCCGATCTTTTCAAAAACACAATTTTCACTTGCACACGTTGCGTTGGTGTATTGCACCATGTATGATGGAGCGGGTTGAACCAGAAGACCAAAGACCCGAACAAGTTTTTTGAGCAATTACCCCATATATATCGCACGGGTCGTCTGACCTTTCGTAAGTCTGTTGTGCGTTATGTGTTATGCATTATTGTACACTCACTCGAACTTAGGCAATTGCCCCGCCGCCTGGCCGGACATATACGTAAGGGTTGAGGGTGTCGGGTGAGCATGTGGATATGCATTCAAAGTTTCAAAGGGGAATGTGGCGTCAATCTCTTAACCCTTTCAAAAAAATCTGGAAAATTGAGATGTATTTTATTTACCTCAAAAGGATGATTTGAAGTACAGAGAAACCGCTTAGCCGCAGCATAAACAAAGTCTACCAAAACCCTAAACCACACAGAGAGTATTTAATAGGTTCAGTGAGCTATAAGCAATGGCAGTTGTAGAAATTCCTTTGTGGTCAAACCTGAAGCCACAACAATAACATCCATATCCATTAGGACCTGATCATCGTTTAACTCGCCTGGCTTGGCTGCTGCTGGCTGCAAGATAACCGATTACATAAAGTAAACGAGGAACGGAAAAGGGTTTGGCGGAGGCAAATGAGGATTACCGTGTTGAAGTCAATTGAGCTCAACGGAACCCACGCAAAATACATCTGGGCTCATGCATATGCCTATAATTTAAAAGATAAATAGTAAATAGAGTCATTATCCTTCTCAGGAAAATAGAGTTACGTGTGGGTTTTTGGCACACTTGGAGATCAGACCCCATACGACGTTCTGTTTGTTATTTCTCGTGTACTGGGCCATTGTTGTTGATTCCTGCGTCATTGTAAGCCGGCTATTCATGTTTTTTAAATGAAGATTCAGAGTTATTAAGTGACCACTAGCATCTGAGATTTGAAAATTAAATGCGCGCTAAAAGCGCTAAAGCTAAAACTTATATATATCTAAATACAGAAATTAGTTTGAAAATTCTGTTTACCTACGTGAAAACGAAAAATGGCATTCCCAAACACAAATATGCTCTATAAATTAAATATCTCTGATTTTGAAATCTTAATTTTCTAGAATTTATTCAGGCCATTGTGCATTAAGTCAGTTTTTGTTCAAATGTCTGGTGGAATTGACGCATTTAAAATCCGGGTTTTCCAACAAATTTCAGAAAGCTCAGCTTCGTATAACGGTACGTAGGTATGTAAAGTGATATGGATGGACGAACGAGGAAAGCAATGTAACAATATGAAAAATGTTAAGGTCTTCTTCACTTCATCATCATTGAACTTGAAGAAACAAGTGTTTGTTTTTGGATCATTGTTCAAAGGAGACGCCTGTCTGGTCTAGCCGTAGTAGTACGCAATTTTACCGTTGTTCCTGGTTCATGTAATATACTGTGAGTAACATCACATTACATATGTTTCCATGTGATGTGTTGTTTTCTCCACGCTCAATTTACAAGAGGTTTCTATTGTTATGAAGAGGCCGTATTTCCCTATTCCACGTAAGGGTCAATGCCAAAGTCCGTTCAAGTACCTCTTCTAATTCCTAGCCCGGTCATGCCTTTCAATCTTACTCAATTTAGTCGTAATTGAGTCTCCAGTTGTTTCTGATACTTGAGCACGCCGACTTCCAAATTCATGGAATTCCTTCATCAAAAAATGCTTGTCTTATCTGTAAAACCAGTAGCACGCATATACCTAACCCAGACGTCATACTAATACAATGCATAAATACAAAACAACGGGAGCAAACAGATTAATTGAAATGCGAAGTGCAACGTGTGTGGCAGGCTTAAATCAGTATGTTTACTAACTTACAACAAGCGTACATAAGTTTTATAATACAGACGGAACTGAAGAAATCCCTTGACTCCATGCAGGGAGATATGGTGAGGTTTTGATGGATTATAGAATGATGCAGAGTCCATGCACGGTGCAGGAGTAATAACAATACAATTCATCATTTTTTATGCTCATAGAAAAGGGTTAATCCCAGATAAGGCTGATATGGAACTCTGATAACAAATTGATATCGACCTCGGATCTCCTCCCCAACTCGACTTCTCTAAATTGTATTGGGATTCAATTCATCTATTTAAATCCATGAAGATGTACGATTGTAGTTTTTTACTATAATAATATAATTAGTAGTGACTCTGGGTATTGCTAATTTGGCTATACTTTATACTACCTGACATATTCAAGACTTATAATTAAAATTTAATCGTTCAGATTAAGCCATTAACCCCAGTACGTTAGTTTCACAAATAATAACTTGATAAATATCTTAAATCGTCGAAATATCGTAAATTATTTTGATCATATTTCGTTACTCTACATTTTTATGATCATAGACCTTACAATGATTATAATATGCTTATGACCATAATATGTAATAATATATTTATACTATGTTCAAAGTATTTAAGATTTTGAAAACAACGTCCAGTTGGCAAATAGCTTTAAAGCTCGATTTTCATGGATGCACAACTAATCTAGTGCTATGAAAACGGGAACAGTTACATGACAGATATTCAAATTGCAATAAATTGATACATCATTTTTGGTCAGTCTATATTTGTAATAATCCTGCGATGTTTCTGTAATCCGAGCATTGTTTCCTCGTTAAAAGCGTGTCAGTAATGAAATTGGATCCGTGTATGCTTAAAGTAAATTGCGAAATTAGACTATCCTGTGTGTAGCAATAGGACTATAATTCCAATAAGAGGATATTAAAAAGAATTTGGTTGACTCTAGAAGCTGTCTGTTCTCTATTAGGAAGCATAGAAATCAATATCTATTTGAATTAATTAAGGAAATAGTTGATATTGAATAGGACACACCGCCGTTGCCCCACCATACCACACACAAATGAGGTAATAATGACTCGTGATTGGCGTGCGGCCTGGCTCAACGCCTCGTTATAAAATATTAGAAACATGACACACGTGCTTCAAGCCGGACTGCCGTGCCGAGTAATTTATTGATCATTCACTCTAATCATGCGAGGAACGTCGCTTTTCCTCGTCTGCGTAGCCAGTAAAATACATAGATCTAATATGCCTATTATTTTACAGCTGGTTCCAGATGGATACGTTCCGCTATAGCTGCATCTCCGATCTTCGACCATAGAGAACCGGCACTGGTTGTAAAACTTTTTTATTTGATTTTTTTTTATACAAACTGCAGCTCATTTGCATCCAGCTCGTAGTAACAATGGCTCCGGAGGCTGTAACGGTGAAATGAACATCATCATCTTTCTTGCATGGTCATAGTAGCCCGCCTGCCTGGAATTGAGTTCCTCTGTTTTGATCCATGCATTTCGTACATTTCCGCAGGGTTACTTCTTCGAGCGTTAACGTGTGTTGTCTTAAATCAATTCGTGAAAAGTGGTAAATACACGAATATTTACATACCAATTTACTTACGACCGCATTACTACTGGAGTTTTATAATTATGGAATTATTTGGGCACCTGAATCAAGTGTGAATTCTACATGATTACGGCATCGGCAAATTCAAGCTTATGCAATTATGGTATGTTTGAATTGCCCGATAACATATACTTTATGTCACATTGCTTATGAATGAATGACTTTAAGCGATTTCTTCTTGAATTTGACAAAGTTCCTAACATGCAAAATGCTGCCTATATTAATACCTAATGTACCTAATTAACATGAATAATTTCTTATTTGCCGTTCTGAATTCAAAACATCAGTGCCCAATTGAGCGCTACAAGTCACAATGATACGAGCTTTGAAGCCTTGTTCACATGTGTCGGCGTCGATTGACGGAATTGATTGGTCTCGCTCGTCCCAAGTCTCATTAACGGTTTCTTCGGCTCAACGGAACTTACTGGGAAATAAATTGAGATCTTGGCACGAGATAATGAAGATACGAGAACAACAAGTTGCCTTCCTCAAACGCTCACGCTCATCTCCAGCAGCCGTCCAAAATAACAATAAACTTGAAAATTCATTGGGCACTGAACACACGTCAGTTCGCAGAACATAACGTGTTACATTGCACAAGCATTATGGACCCGAAACCTCCCCGTCATGACTCCGTCCTTTCTGCAGCCTTGTCCAAGCCGTCATCAAGATCTTCAGCCTTCCTCAATAATCGTAAATTCTTCTTTTTAATTAGACATGGGTGCTGGTAGCTGCTGTTATGAAAGTTCTTCCAGCTGTCTGAATCTCCAATCTCCAACACGTTGTTGAGCAATTTTCCCTTTCATTTACGCCAGAAGCAATTCCAGTATATGTAATTTTGGTTGCATTATCGTGTGTGATCTACCGTATTTTCAGAGTAAATCAAATTTAATTAGGCTTGGTTTCAAATGGGCAAGTTAGGTTAAGTTTAAATCCTTCTGTTGCCAAAGTCCATAGAGCCAAAGCCGTCGTTTGGAAACCTAACCTAACAAAGTTACGGCACTCCGAAAATGCCGTAGATCACACACTATATCATAATTTCTCTTTGTAAAGCCGGTAAATATAGAAAGTGGTAAGGTGAGAAGTGGCTTTAGCTTTGGCTATATTTGGGACTATTTCAAGCTCCAGAATTTTGGTTTTGTTCATTGAAAAAACCAGACCTATTTAAGTTTTCATATTTAAAAAAATCCATGTTGTTGGTGCTGTGATGGCGATGTCAGATCAGATTCGATCTGCTCAGTTAACTCGAGCTCAGAAAGGAGGTCTGCCTTGTACCTTGGACTAATATTTCTTTGGAACGGATTCAATTTTCACCTGAACTGAACCCATTCTACATTGGGCCGTTTTGGTATGGAGTGATGATAGTTAGATTAAATACGGTTTCGTTTTCAATTTTACCATTAGTTTACCTCGTAAGGAGTCTGCGTCTTATCGACGCTTGGAATTGGGTTCATCAATATCAAAACCTCAAGATGCCGATGTCGAGATCAAAGATTCACTTGTAAACTAGAAAAAAGGGAAAAATCGATTATAGGTCCAAAATGAGCATTAAAAGGTTTGAAGAAGGAGCCTTTTATATTTTTTATTTTAAAGAAAACTGAAACTGAAAGTGCCCAAAGAATCATTTCCCTTTTCTTTCTGATTTTCCAATAAATCCCAGCTAAAGATAATCGAGTTTCAAATTGTGGTACTCCACAAAAATTAGGCCTTTGTCCTGTTTCACGGTGTAGTACAAGCCGCAGCCCAGACTTCAGTAAGATACTTATTAGTGGGAAACGTAATCGATATGGGCATACCTTCTAAGTAGATACATTTGTGATTAAAGTGGCTACTACTTTGGGTTAAATAATGGGCTATTAAGGAAGGTGTACCAATTTTAAAAAAGGTTGCGTCTTGTTTTGCCGGCTCGAATCAAACCACAAAAATTTTACAAGCATTTTTGTCAGTGTTTAGCGGTATTTCATTATCGTGAAATGGCTATACAAATTTGTTTTACATTTATATTGTAGAAATTCCCTGAGGCTAGCTACATTCTGCGAAAATTTTAGAGTACGACAGAATAAACTCTGTATTTAAATTTAAAAGCGACTACTTAATGCTGAACCGGGAAGCTCTGTGTCCCAGGTCACGATCAGGTAGGGATGAGACGGAGTCCGGGGCCTAACCTGAGGAATCCCACGATCCTCGGACAATAGCGCGCCCTACTACTTGCTCACTCCTACTCAAGAATCAGAATTGCGCTGGACACGGCAGGAGAGAACTGTTGAGGAGGTCTAACGTTTATTAAGGCCAAATACCAACTGCGGAGTCCGAGCTCCGTTACTTCCAACCAAACCTATAGAATGACAAATATCAAGAATACATTTAAGAAGAGGGATGTGGTGGGACTGAGTCCGCTCCACTCCTGCTATACCTATACCTCCAATCTCGGTTACCTGCTCAGGTGAGCAGCCGAGGGTTTCCTCCAGGGAACTGGTGACATTGCGGTGTCATATGGACTCCGCTTCATTCCAGCCGCCAAAAAGGGTCCACCGAGCTCTCCGAAGCTAGGTCTCCCGGGTTTTTAAGGTAAGTTTCGTTGGATTTGCACTTCACTGGTTATATCACAGGTGTAATCCACTCGTGGATTTAACTATGTATTAGAATTACAGACAATTGATAACCTCCTTATGCTAAATCGAATGAGTAACCACCAATTACCTAAATTACCTACATATGTTAGGTATAACAATAATAATAGAAAATACCGGGTAATGTTCTTAGGAGTCCACCTGTAAATAGGGAGAAAACATCCTAAATTTTACAATACAAAACAAATTGTGATTCAGTTCCAAAATATTATGGGAAATCCATGTAATTGTAAGTCCAGTCGTAACCATAGAACATATATGTAATTGGGGTTAATGTGGTGTCGTTTTGTGGCGTTTCTTGTTGGCGTAGTTCCGTTTGCTTGCTGCACGCCGGCGTTCCTTCATCAAATCGGGGAATTGTTCCCATAGCTTCCTCTTATTGTCGGCGATGATGATTTTGTTGTGGGGGTCCCCGGGTTTGTTTAGAACTACGCATTCTCCTCGAACGTGGAAATTGAAGCAGAAATTGCACGGTTTCGAGAGTAGGTGTGCGTCGTCTTCCTCGATCTCCTGAATGAGAGCATCTATTGGGTCAAATGTAACTTTTCGAGAGACAGGGTGGTTTACAGGGTCCGAAGGGCCTGAAGGTAATTGTGGGGGGTCTTCTACTTCTTCCACCTCCAGTACGAACCCTTGAGCTTCCAACTCTGAGCATAGCTCAATTCCTGAGTCGCAACGCGACGGCATAATATTGGACTCTGAGACTTCGTGTTCTTCTAGATCACTGAGCCCTTCCATCTCCTCCTTGCTATCATTTAGGGTCCTACAAAATTGGTCAATATCCTCTTCATCTTCCAATTGCAAAATGTCGTCATCTAAAGGGATTGAGGAGTCCCACTCCTCATCCCACGATTCATTGACATAGTCCTTGTCAAGAGTGTCGTTTCCTTCGTTGTCTCCAAATAACTCGTCGATATCGGCCTGGGTCGTTGGTTTTCTAATTTGCTGCACGAACTCGACTATTGAAGTTGATGCTGAAAGATTGGAAATCACTGATTCAGCGTCCCAATCCTCGTCCTCTACCCGTCTTTTTGGCACGGAATTGACAATTTTTACCAGATCATGGTAATGATTTCCATTGAGGAAGAAGTATTTGGAAGAATCAAAGTGCTTCCAATATCTAAAACACTTTGGTCGGTTAGACTCGATGTACACTTTCATGGTGTCGTAACTCCTTGGAGGATCTGTAGCCAAGACTTTAAGCCCCTCTTTTGTAAAAATCAGCTCTGGAAACAGGTCTTCTTTCCGTGCAATCTCATCCCTCCATTTGTGAAGTGTCCGGAACAATGGGCGATCGCTGTAACTCAACTTTAAGGAGTTAATGAGGGCATCCGTAGCCTGAGGAGGCTTAACCGGTATGTACACGGCACATCTCTCACTTGACAACTTGACGACCTCTTCCCACTTTCTCTTCAGCTCAAACTTATCCAGATTTCGTCCCTCTCGTACTTTTGCTCCCAGGAATGCTCTAAGCACAAAATGACCATCGGTCCTTGCATACTCGAGCATGTTCCTTGGTAATGGGCGCGCTCGCCAGTCAGCCAGACGTAGTCGCTTGTCCATAGGGAAGTTCATGGCCATGTAGCGAGCCACTACCTTCTCGAACGAAGCCCACTCTTCGTTGAAATTTGTGCTCAGGGGTTCGTGTTTGGTAAAGACCCCACCTGGGTGTCAATCACTCCGGCGGGAAAGATATTCCAAAAGAACTGCAGTAGCCTCAGGTCTTGTCGCACATCATGGAACCCTTTGATAATATCCGGGTTCTGAAAAACGCCACGCAGGTTTTCGACTTGTTGGAACAGGGTTAAAATGTCGACCACATAGTCCGTTTCGGCCACTGACAACTGCAGAGTGCATGGATATGGATACCTAAAATATGTGCGGTCTTCCGCCGTTCCAAATTCCAAGTCACAACCGATGATCTTGGCCGTAGATAGACCTTGTACCTTCTTATCGAAAGTATCCACGTTATTGACCCAGATATATGGGGTCCGGTTGCGGTGGTCGCTGGGAAAAGGTGGTGTAGGGTTGAATATGGAGATCTTTGGTTCCCAACATTCGATCGTCCGCAGAATCGGGTTCTTCCACTTCGCCCACAGTCTTAGTGAGAGTTCCTTACTTCTGCGACTGCTTGGTAGATGAGGGTTGTTTCTTGGGCGTGGAATTCGAAACCCTTTCGTGATTCAGTACCTCTCGAGACGGAAGCGTTTTGTCCACGCGTCCTTGTTTTTGTCCAGTGGACTCTTCACCTCTGTTTGACTAGCCATGAGTCTCGGGCTAACAAAAACACAAAAAATAGCCCTCCTATTAGGGTTTAAACGGTATTTGTCAAAGAGACTATAGTACTTTCCATTTTAGAGCAACTTCACACTCAATTGATTTGAATCCTTGAGTACGATGTACTTGTCCAAAGGACTGGCGTACATGAACAATGGTAAACGAGAACTTGGGCTGATCAGGCCAATCCGCTGTTACTTTTTGTTTACACTATACTTTTTCACAGACTTAACACGTGAGAGCTTTGAAACCTACAATCCGATATGGTCAAACTAATGTCACATTCCTTAAATAATTGCACAATATTGAGAAAGTCCAACCTTAAACACCTGAATCTAACTGTTGCTCGAAATGCTAATGTCGGGTTGCGCATTCCCGACCTAACACTGTTAGTGCTCCTCCGACGACAACGTAGAATGTATCTTGGCCGAGATACATCTGTCGATAACGATTGGAATATGTATTGTTCTGATTTAAAGACATTTTAACAACAATGCATACAGGGCCTCCGCTGACTATCTCACTGTATTGTGCTTAAACTCAACGTTGATTTTATTCTCTTTTTGTAGCTCCTTATTACACAGAAACCTACAACGAAGAATTACATAACCCTTTGATTGGATGCCATTCAATTCATCTGTTACCACTATGCCAGCTGATCATCAACTTGTGACGCTAAGTAGTATTTTTACCAGTCCTTCCTTGTTGAACTGTTATTGGGATCCCAGATTTGTTTACTCAGCTGAGATAAATTTGTGCACGCGCCTGAAACGGTCTGAAGTGTTGTTAAAAGAAACTACCACTTCAGTGTTTAATTAACAGTTTTAACTCTTTTTATTTTTTATTTTTAGTTGTTTAGATTACTATATATACACCATTTGCACGATATTCCTACCACTGTTGCCAAAAGAGGCTTAAAATTGTGAATGTTATTTTCAACTAATTTCTCAGAATATAAACACATGTCCCTCCGTGGAAAGATACGGAAAATCGTCCATGAAGTTAATAAAATGGTCAATGGCGACTATGCAAAAACAGATAGATATTCCTTCCAATGATACATTCAATAATTCTATCCGAAGTACATAGACGTCCATTGTGGTGGTTTGTTTGGCTAATGTAATTTAACCTGGCACAGTTCACAGCCTGAACTGTATGTGTGTACTTTGCTGTTAAGCAGCTCCAAAATGTCGTTCACAGTTGTCAGAAGAAGCTTCCGGAACTCTCTCTCGTCACTCCCAATGCGAATAGAATCCAAGAATAACTGAAGTTGAACACACTCCTCTCGAATGGTCAAATACTTCCTATTGAAGTGTGGCCCTACGAATTTCCGAACTTTCTCACTTAGAGCGTTCGCTTTGGCTTCTGCTTTGCTCAGTTGAGCTTGGGTTTTGCACTTTCTGGGCGGCGACACTATTTGGAACAAATTTCTCTGTGGTGGGTCTACGCGAAGTAAACTGTCAATGGTTTGAGGTGGTGAACCTACGCGAAGTAGGTCCTCGATGATTTGTGGTGGTGACCCTACTCGAAGCAAACTCTCAATGATTTGAGAATCACCAGTAGCGTCGTGAAATTCCAGAACTCCATCCTCGTCCAATGATCCTGAGGCGGAAACATTCGGACTCATAGTTTTGTCAAACAACCCTCCTGATTGATTTGGGCAGGGATCAAAATTTCAGTTCATACTCAAATTTCGTTGTGTTAAAAATAGTAAAATTTCAGAATCAGCGCAACTTAAAATCGCAACACCTAAAGATAATGAAGTAAGATCTTCAATTATTAAAAATAAATCAGTTAAAAACTACTTCTGAAGTTCGAATCCACAAATGGAGAAGTATTCAAAAGACTATTAGATTAGACTATAGAAATTGTAGTGACTCGTAATCAAGACACTCTGGAATCATAGTTGACTATAGAATTATTCACATTTGGAAACATCGTAATTCTCAAGTGTCCCGATATTAGTGTGTTGCGAAGGTGAGGTAAAGAGTGGTTCCTGGCTCGATGACGGCTGGCATTTTAAAGCTTCTATGCTGGGGATATTTACGTTAGCGGTTTCGAACATTTTGCTTTTGCTGTTTTGAATTCTCGCGATTATTCTATGATTATCTTTTTCAACTCATTATTTTGTATATAATTCGAATAGCGTGCCTCATATGAACAACAATTAATGAAACTGTGGTCTATGATATTTTACGCAGACAAGAAACACGCTATTTGCTTCCGTTGTTGTCGGTTTTTCTTGAATAATACAGTACGCTCGGATGAGACTGGATTGGGATTCTTTTTTGTAGATGTTACGGTTCGGATATAATATTGGTTCTGTCATAACCGAACCGGTTCGCTCTAATGTTGTATAAGATTTTCGCCAATTAAGTACCATTAATCAAGCAAATCCAAAATTGAAATGGTGTAAGTAGTTTTAAGCTCAGAATATTTTTTCATTCTGAAAATGTCAAATGATTCTGACGCGCCTTGGAGCGTTTCCAATTAATGGGTAATTTGACATTGCTGCAGCAGGTTAGCAATGTTAACGAGTGCACTATTAGAACGCTTGCTAAATTCTGGTCCAGATTCCATAATTTACCAATTCAGATTAGCTTGACTAATTGTGTTTAATTGGCAAAAACCGTATACAATACTATATACAAAACGAACCGGTTCGGTTAAAACAGAACCAAGATTATTTCCGAACCGTAACATAGATACAAGACACCGTCGATTTAGGTATCTCTGATAAATCAATTTCACACCGAAAACCGAACATAGGAGCTCAGCGCATCACTACGTCTGCATCTGAGGTAGGTAATTAGAGGCTTTAAATTACATTACTTTCTTCTCGTTTAGCCACAACCGACACCGAACACCGAACTAGACCAGGATTGCTTCTCGGAAATACTACGGTGCAACGCTTGTACACTCATCCTTGACCTAAACTGATAAAAATCTGAATCCTAACTAGGGAACTTTTCCGATTAAACTTTTTCAAGGGACATTTTTGTATCACCGAACGCTTTACAACAATACCAAATATATACAACTAGATGTTATTAAGAACCATGACACAGCTTTTGTGTCCACTTCTGCGGCATTCAACTGATGTTCATAAGTAAAACATGAAAAACGCATTGATATGCCTCTTCCAGCGTCTTCTAATTCTGAACCTGTCAATTGCTCGTATTATTTGGATAACATTCAGCAATAGATATATGTAGCTACAAAACAAAAGCTGCAAACGCTGCTAGGAATAGCAATATTCTACAAACCGATTCTACATACTGGGTCGACTTGTAATGGAATTAGAACCCCTGGGAAACAGAATGGTTAACCAATGGACAGTCAGATGCGTGTGTTGTATATTCACACTTCACACCAATAAAAAATATTCCGCTTTGAGTTTTGCCTATGATACGACGTTTGTTGAGAATGTCGAACGAATATTTGTGGACGTAGACATATGCTGCTAACACACATGTGTTTCACTGTAATTGTTCGTGTCAGAAATTTATCTATTACAAAATTTCAAGAGTGTAGATTGATTGATTATGACATTTCAAGTTCAGGTCAACGCAAAAGAATTGTTATATTTTAAAATTTAATGAAGCAGCTATGTACTGTAGTAACATTATAAGTACAATTATATCATAAGTCTAGATCCGGATTTAGACTTGACATTCGTTCCGTGCCGTATTCAAGCATCGGAAACTCGTTTATCAATTTGTTATTGAACAAGACTGCCTGTTTCTGGATGATTAACCACAAAAGCACCTCCGTCAGCAAATATTTTAGTCGCGTTAATTCAACACATCGTTGACACTAATTACCTCAAGTGTGCCCTCAGCATGTCACCTTTGAAACTGAAATTGGTATAAATATGTTAAACACTTTGAGAATAATTACCTCAGTCTCCAGTTTCCCCCAAAAACCATTTTAGAGCGTAACTCAATCGAAGACATGATGCTTCCTGTTATCGCGACACTTGTCGGAGTTCTCGGTATAACTTTACTAATGTAACAATTAAAAAGTCATTAGGAGAAGGTTATTGTCCTAATATCACGCTAATTTTGCTATCTTTATTCATAGCTCTGTGCAGCGGAGAGACTCGCATTATCGGTGGTACTGCCGTGAAGGAAGCCGGTCAATTTCCTTACATCGTTTCCCTCCAGAGCAACAACCGAAGCAGCAAATCTGATGGAACCTACAAACACTTCTGTGCTGGGTCCATAATAACACCGACCCAAGTTGTTACTGCAGGTATACCATAGGAACGACAATAAAATGCATTGGAGGAAGCCCTTAGCCCTTGTAAATGTCTTCCAAGTCGAATATTATGTACATATGTATACGGATGCAGACCAATAAGGTTAGGTGGTGTTATCGCCCCAAGCGATAACGTCTGAACTATTTCTTGGAGCGATTGCATTAATTGAATCAATTACTTTGTTCAATGTTTTACAAGTAGAATTACGAATGCAGATACTGTTTATACTTCAAATATACCAAGTCGTGTTGATTTGTATTTCTCAAATAAGTGTTCCAATTTTATAAATGCTTGCGTTCATTTTCTGTTCATGTGTTAATTTGAATTATTTCAGCTCATTGCGTCTGGGATTTGGTCAACTCAACCGAGACCCTGCAAATTTTAGCTGGAGCTGTTAATATTGCCAAAGCCGAGCCTAGCCAACAGCGTTCCAATATTTCCAAAATTATTGTACCAGCTAATTACACTTCGTAAGTATTATTACGAGCGCTTGTATTTTCAACACACTTGACATGACATATTAATTTGGTAAACATAAACTTACAGGAATAACACCGCTGGACCGAATGATATTGCTGTACTCGAGCTGACAACTCCTCTTGTCTTCAACGCCAATGTCTCTGCTGTGGCTCTTAATGCTGCTAACAATACGGCTAAGGGCAACAATTGCGTTGCTTCTGGATGGGGAAACCATTTTCCAATCAGCGCCATTTACCAAACCCGGTCACCCCAGCTGCAGATGATCACGACCAAAGTTCTCTCCAATGCAAGCTGCCATCAATGGTATCCCTTTAACTCCAAAGCGTTGGCCACTGCAATCTGTACCAAGGCCGGACCACAGTCCGTCTTCGGATTTATCACTAATCCATTCAATATTATCGGAACTTGTCAAGGTAATTTGCAGTAGAAGCGATAGCAATATTTTGGGGTCTAATTAATTTAAAAAAAAACAGCATTTATGAGTGTCGGTCAGAACGGTCAATAGAAAATTATGTATTGCACCATATTCAAAGTTCAAAATAAACTTCACAACTTTTCAAAATATCTGTATGTTAGGTGATTCTGGCGGTCCGCTCGTCTGCTTCCAGGATGACAAGAAGAAAACTGGCCCTTATCTTGCTGGAGTTACTTCATGTAAAAGAAAAATATATTCTAAATATTTTTAAGAATTAACCAGCAACACTATAGGTACTTCATAATTTGGAAATTGAACCTTTAATTATTTAGGGGGATTCATTGCCTGTGGAACACTTCCCGATGTCTTCACTGATGTTGCATCTATGCACTGGTTTTTGGACCCACTTATTTTGACTCAATAATAAATTATTGGCTGAAATTTCAAATAATTCATAAAATGTTTACATACATGTTTACATACATAACAAATATGAATATAAATACATAAATTAAACGATGTATTTTGTATGAAAATGTTATATTGTGAAAGCGGAAATAAATAGTTGTAAAAAAATAATAGAAATGGTTTTTAAGATTGAGGCAGTTGTAATCCTGGTCCTGCTATCATCGTTGTGCATCTCAACAGCATCTAGCGATAGCACCGATCACACTCATCGAATGTTGTTGAACACAGCAAGGCAAGGCTGCATACGCATATTATATTAACGCATATATCTGTATATGGCCATGATGGCTGACTGAATCATATTATATTAACGCATATATCTGTATATGGCCATGATGGCTGACTGAATACCTTACTACTACTACTCCTTTCAACAACAACAACGCCTGCGTCTGTCTGCCTGGACTACCGAGTATATACATACCATTGTACAGCTACAGTAGTGTTATGATTTATGATAATTCGTTGTACACGGTTGTCCATAACCTTACAATTATTAGCTTTCAGCTTTCCACTGAACGCCATCACCGCACCGTGGAATAACGTTTGGGGACCTACTTTAGTTTTTTTGAAAATCGGAAATGCTAAATGCTATTTTACTATAAGATCCGCATTAAAAATAGAAGTTTCAATATACTTAGTTTCGCTATGGTTTGGGATTTTTCTCTGGAAACTTAAATAACTGTTCAACTTAAACTTTCTACTATTGTAGTTTCTAGTATTGCCCATTTTAATTTACGCCCATGCACCCATCGAATGCTCGCGGCCCAGCCAGCTACAACATTTTTTAAAACCGTCCGAACGGCCCGAATTTTATAAATAGGTAACTTTATATAAATGCATCTTTTAATTAAATATAAATTCAACAAAATTGAATTTAACTAAAAAAATTAACTAGAGTTTAAACTGGAGCAACAAGCATGATTCAATGGCGTTTGTTGTACAGAAATACCTATGTTGGCTTTTCGGTCAATTGTCAAGTTCGAAAAAACAGGAATCGTGGCCGTGGCCTGGGTATGCATGCTGGCCATTTGAAATGCCATCCACGGAGAAAGGCCCGCCCAGCTCAGTTTTGGTGAATACCCGTGTATAGCTCTTTCCCACCATTTTTGGTAATAAGAAAGGGGTGTGAATTTAAGTGGCCTAAATATTTGACAATTTTTGTCCTAAAAAAAATAAGTTTTCATCTTTTTTCGGCTTTTAAAACTTAACCTAACCTGAATACACTTAATACAACCTTTCTTAGCATAAATCGTTATTAAATTTAATAAAATCAATCAACAACGTAAATACGTCCTTTTTTAGGACAAAAGTTGTCAAAACGTTTAGGTCACAACTTGTTTAAGTTAGGCCAGAGAAATATCGATTCATAAGAAACCCGGTTGCGTGTTTCCATCCACAGGGCGTTTCGCTAACAAAAATCTATGTCGTTGGTAAATCCCAGGTATCAAATTTTTCTTAATTCTGGTTAAGTTAGATCAAATGTCTCCTGCGTGCCCTTCGGGAACTTGAAGAAATAGGCCCTAACCTAACCTAACCCGAATGAAGAAAAATCCTCTGCGCACGTTTAGGAAAACCTAACTTAACCGTAATAAATTCAACTCTCTGCTACGACATAATTTTGTGTTAGCGAAACGCCCTGTGAATGGAATCACGCCACCCGGTTCGACCTGTGGGGTGCGCCACTAATAATTCGCATGGCGCGGTCACCTCTAATACCAATTCCTAGCATAACAATTGAATAATTCAAATTCAAACCAAGAAGGCAAGAAGGTCCAAGTGGTTATCAACTGTGAAGAACCATGTAATACATAGGTTTTTCAATGGTAAAAGTTCGAGTTCGAACAGAGTGAGAGGGAGGAGGTGGGTGAAGAAACCGAGCTACCGTCCTCAATCAACCCCCAGACAGACTCGTCGTTCTAGTACTAAGGTAGAATCAGGGCAGGAGGGGTGGCCTCCTTCGATTCCATTCTTCGAGTACTTGTGTCGTCCTAGTCCTCGCACTAACCGGATTCTCATAGTTTACTTTTGTATTTCAGCTCCTGGCAAAAAATATAAGCTACGTTCTTGACGGGGTACGGGGTTTCTGATATTCCCTTCGATGCTCTACTTTGGCCTCTATACACCTATCAAAGCTGTCTTTGATACCCTCCTCGTCTGGCCTCGCCTCACCATCACCATCCATAAGCCAAAGCCATGCCATAACCCAAAAAAGCCATCACTTTCAGTTGATAAAGGAAAGGCGTCATCTTCTCACCTTTGACTTTTTCTGTTCTCTGTCATCTGCTGTCTGAATCTTGACCTCCACGACCCATTTGACATCCGACCTGACCATAATGTCATTGAGCACGTTGAGAGGTGGACCGTCAACTTCAATGGGCTATCACGGCGCCGGTCGCCGTCGGTGTCCCACGGAGTGCCCGGAACACCCAGATGCTGCTCTAATTGAAGACTACAGGGCTGGAGACTCCGTCTGTAGCCAGTGCGGCTTTGTCGTTGCGCAAAGGTATGATGGGTCGTATTGCTATGTTTTGACATTTATTTTTTAACACAGCACTAAGAATAAGAACACTTAGGTTGCGTTGAGTTGGACGTTAAGATAAGAGTAGAGATAAAAGATTACCTGATCTGAAGACCTGATTGAAAACTTTCTAAGTTAACGTACAACGTAACGTACGTACATGACTAAGGCTTCGACCCACAAGATAATAATTGCAAATTGGGAGATCGAATGACACGATTCGAGATACAATATTCAGGTCTTTTATTAGTGAACTCAGTACTCAGTGTCAAATTCATGTACCTATTCTACTACTCTGACATCTGAAAACTCTGCGGCAGGTCTCACAGCGTAATACGTTGATATGGTGGGCTGAGTTCTACTTATCCGGCAGAGTTTTTGCGGCACTTTTGCGGTCCCTCCTGCTCTTCCTGCAGGTGCCGCAAT
>JAQFYT010000143.1:0-34421 GCA_034694925.1 Ceratophysella denticulata
CACTGATTTTGTCTCGCATTGCTCCGTCGCATGAAATATCAATAGTCGCGCAATACAGTTCATTCGAACTACCTTAATTCCTTCTATCACTGGGGTAAATAGCTGTGGCTTTATAGCCCAAAGTATGATATTTGCTGACTGTAGAACATCACCTGTAAAGTCAATAGTCCTAGTTGCAAATTTGTTGCAAATAAAAATATATTATTGCATATTTAAGGAGATCTGGGGCATTTAAGTAAGCGTGAAACGTGAAATCCGTGAGCTCATCGATGTCAGATCGCATTATCTTTTACTGCATCACAACATCGTTTTGAGAAAAATATTTTCCCCAACGAATTTGACGTAATATTTATATTTTGGACAATCGCTATAATTTACAATAGTTGATAAAGAACTTAATAGGCTTACAAACAAGTCCGTTCAAACTACATATATGAGTATAACACGAGAAAAATGATAAATATCACACCTAAATCTCAGGTGGGTACCCGGGTCATAAAATAGTTTATTTCGTTCATACCATTGTTTGTGGTAACTTTGCATCCGTAATCAGCCCATGGTTGCAAACGACCCAAGTTTGTGCCGCTAACAATAACATTGTGTGCATCCAACAGTCCTGTCGACAAAGTACATATGTTTCAGATCAGAATCTAACGTAGCTTCCAACACATAGAGTCGATCGTCGGTACTGATTTGATACATATAGTTAATCAAACTAACCTATATCAAATAGCCGGAATACAATGGACTTGGCCATCGTACCTCCGCCGATAATTCCAAAACTCTGCCCCGTTCCTAAGATTGACGTCAAGGCTTCTTCCATAGCAAAGTCGTTGTTCTCTGATAAACTTGGACTGCAAACTAAATCTTCAGCGCTACCTGTAGTATTTTGAAATAAATTGACAAAACATTCAAAAAATGTAATTTACTGTCACACCAAATCAGATTATAAAACTTGAATTAAGCGATTTTATTGAAGATAATGAAATCTGTATTTGATTAATACCAGTTTGTAAAGAACTGCTATATAACAAGGACTGGCCCCAACCAAAATTGTTCGAATAAACGTCCGTGACCTCGAGTTCTGTTTTCATAGAATTAAGTGTGGATGCATTGTTAGATGTAGAGGATCCGTCAGTATTCCCACCCGCTAAATTTTCCAGAAGCCTCTTTCTAGCTCTCTGTCCAGACCGTTTAAGGTTATCAATCTTAGGTCCTTGCAGAATTTCCGGTGGGAGGTTCTTTATAACAGCATTTACAATAGAGTTCACAGTGTCGTTAGGACGAGCTATAATTTGTTTCCTGACTTCAGTCAGTGCCTCTTTCAGAAGTATTCTGCAAAATAAACAGACATAGTATAAGGTCAAAGAGTGACAACCTTCAAACGGAGTTATTTCATCAGTCAAAATACAATTTAAAATTGAATTCCAAAAGAAACAGATTTACTGATTTCTTCATCATTTTATGAACAAAAACTCTGGGCCGGTAGAGAAAAGCGAGACACAAAATAATTCAAATTCAGATCTTTTAAACGATTACTCTTAAATCCAATATCTAAAATATGTAATGTAATTAATTGGATTTCGTACTTGGCAATATCCGGCGGATGATTGTGTGGTACGAGCTTTTCTCTTTTGATCAATTCTGGCTCCACATCTTCTGCTATTTTCCCTTTTGTTGAAAGTCGGGCATTGCATTTGGGAATAGTATGGCTCGCACATCTCCACTGATGTGTTTGTGTTTCACTTCGAGTGCTCGTTCTCTCACGATGAAACACATGTCCATCATTCTCCAGCCAGAAATGTCCTTTCGTAACAGTTCCTACGTATTTGGGCATCTTATAGCTAGGCACTTCTATCTGGACCAGCACAACGCCTTATTACGCGAACTGATTGGATAATAAATGATATTTTAAAATTTCTGAGCTCTCTTCTTGGAGCTACGGGCAATCAATGAGCCGGACGGAATCGAATGAAACCTTTTACTTTTGTTACTGACAACTGTCGTCGTCGCTCGTCGCTCAGGATTTTTTACCATTTTGTATTTCCTGCCGCTCCTCTCAATTGCATGACTGTTCCTCCGACTCCGACAAGTCATCTGTCGGGCGTATGCATGTCCGAACGGAGACGACAAAACAACCCATTACATGCATGCCATATGCCATGCCATCGCCATCGCCGAATCAAATGACTCTCAGTTGTGCAGATTGAAGTAGTATTAGAGTGGTGGGCTTGGGTTGTCGTAGCCACTATCGATTCTCTATCGGAGAAAAGCAGAGAAAGCTGTATACTCCTGTGTTCACTGTTCCATTAATCGCGTTGCGAGCTGCGATACGGTGAAAATCAACAAAATACCTTACAAATAATTCAGTTCAGGATCAAGTCTCATTTTATTTGCATTTCATAATTTGTCTGTAAACCTGAATAAATATAAAAGTGAAGTTTTTTTTTAATTATGGTATTCCAACGAAAGAATAGATAAGAATGTATGTATATAAATATTTGAATAGAATTTGGAAGTCTGACATGGGCTCTAAACTATAAATATAAACTGGAAAGAATGCCAATGCTCAAGAACGAAGAATGCCATGCCAAGTCAAGCAGTCAAGGCTAAGGAGACCACCAACAATATTCATACTTTGTTATATGATACGTTCTTGTGGAAGCCTGAATAAATGGTTGTAGGTACATTATTAGTAAAAAGCTGCTTTCATTTTGCATAATCGTTTACCTATCTAATACTAATTAACAATAAATTATTGCTGCTTAAGATAAGATAGTATATAAGCATTTTCGCAGGAATTCGTAATGCTAATTGACAATTTCTTCACAGTAAGGAATTGATTGAAACTGAGAAATCTCGAACCTCTATTGATCATTGATAACAGACACGACGTGCATCATTTTAGAACGACGGAAACGGATAGACCGCGTAGCGTTTGTTAAGCACTACGCGAGCGAATTCGCAATGACTAGGGCCGTTAAGAATCCATAACAGTTGTAATTTGTAATACACTTACACACCGTTGTTTTCATTTTTAACGCATTTGGCATGCCATTGCGCTGCGCATAATGCAACTGCATACGATCCTCAGCAGTCTCAAATCACTAAGTGTCAAATTCGGATGTAAGGTTTCGCCACGGTTCCGCAAGGACTAGGCAGCAGTAGGCAGAAGTTCAACAAGCTAACATGCAACATGCCATCCAATAGCATTTTCCAGCAGAGTAATCAAAATGAAGTTTTTATTTTAATTGTTCCGAATTCCGAAAAGACAGCAGCTCCGTTAAATTAGCTTGCAGCATCTCCACTTCATCGAACTTCTTCGCACGCCTATTTGTTCAAACAATTACATTATGATAATTAGCATTAATAATAGTATATTACAATTACATAGAACTAAACATGGAGTTGCCAACTCACTTGGCTTCGCTAATCCATTTCTTCATGTTAGCTATTTGAATTCCTATCACATCGTCAGAATCGTTCAAGGCGCTACTGTTGTCAGCCCGACTTGGTGTCCAGCCCTCCCCCAAACTCTGTTGTTCCTTCTCTTTGTCTGGGATGGTGAGGAGACTGCTGAGGAAGTCTCGAATCCAATTAATGGCCCCCAACCTTAGTCGGGCTCTAAGTTTTTTCTCACTTTCACTAATTACTTCATTTGTCTCGATCCCCAACAGAATTATCCTCTTGCTCAATATATCAATTTTCTCCGTGAGCTTAATTAAATCATTTCTTGCACCTGTGCACTGGTCCATTGAGTACAGATTCTCTCCACGAGCTAGACTACTAACCATTGTACTGTACTCAACGTTCAGAGTTTCGCTCTGTTTCATGAGAGCTTTGAGTTTATCGTAAAACTGGGTTATTATTGGTGTGGAGTAGCTGCTGATGTGCTTCTTATTTACAAGTTTGTAGCAGTACTCGCAAGTCCGGAGTTTATACTCCAATGGTAAGATTGCAAGATTTCCAGCTCCTAGCGAAGATGTCAGTGTTGATGCCAAATCACCAGTAATGAATGTTGAACAGTGTTCACAGAGGATTGACCCGCTGTAGTAAATTGAAATCGAAATCAATATAGCATTGAATAAATATGACCCGGTGCTTCATGTCGGGGGCATGACGCATGACCCATAAGTACGTCAATTCAATAAACTCAATTATTATTCTATCACTTACCATAGGCGGCAATGGTGCTTACGGAGAAGCAGATTGAAGGATTGGGTACAATCCGGACACCTTTGAACATGCTTCTCTTCCACCCACTGCACCAATTCCTGCTCATGATCTAGAATTTAAGAGTTGAAGATCATAAACTTGGGAACGAAAACCAGTTCATTTCATGTGCAAGGAATGCATAATACAAGCAAAACACATTCGATCATTCACACGTACGACAGGGTTGCATGCTAGCTAAACGCCATTAAGTACCTTAGACACTCAGATAGAGCATACAAGAATTAGCTTAGTAACAAGAACAAGGTAAGGTAACAAGTACGCACTTCTTCGTTTACTCTCTTCTCCAGAGAAACTGAGAAGTTTGTGAAGTCTGATGAGCAGTTTGCTTGCTTCTGAGGAGTAGCGCTCCACTTGAGCGGCACGCACTCGTTTGAAGTACTCGAGATGAGACTTGGTCTGTCCAGATGAGATATCTTCGTAGAGGTCGTAGTATTTCGGTGGTAGTCGCAGAACCTCTTCCTGTTTATCCTTATTCACTAGACGTGACCTGGCCTTCTCAATCAAACCTGTAATTACATAATCAATCCCCAAATTAATTCACAAATGTTTACGCTTTGGAGATCTCCCTCCGATTACCCTGATCGCACTCCAGTGCATGTGGATCGTATAGTTATGCACAAAATAAACAAAAATTGTAGCGTTCAGTTCACTGTAACCCACCTTTGATTGATTTAGCTTCATCTGGAGAATGGGCCTCTTGATAATGTGCAAGAAGAACTGCACCAGAATTAAACTGTGCGTGACACTCAGCGCAAATAAATCCTTCCTTGATTGCAGAGGCCATGTCAAGTCCCACTAACAATTAACGAACAATAACTTCCCTACAACTATTGCTTGACTCCAGCCAGACGCTCAACTCAAAACTTGAGCCTACACATTTATCCGTCATATGCTAAAACAACCATGAAACGTAAGTAAGGTAACAACTATGACTGACAAAAAACAGCAACAAGGACAAGCAATCAGTTACAATCAGTTACCATTTACCATCTGCAATCCACAAAATCAAAAATCAAAATCAGTATGTAAAACACCAATAATTCATAATTACATTTAGATCAGCATGCCACACACATACATGTACTTATTGTAACTGTTCTCAGTTTTATGCCTGACCTTATCCACCAATTCCGGAAGGATGAGTAACATGTGACATATTTGTAAAATGCAAATTAAAATTAGCAGATTGCACTACTTCTGCCTGCCTGGCTTCGGAAGAAGTAAAATTAAAACTCGTAAAACTCCTCCTAAACTTTTCCCGGTTCACGACTGCGGGTTTCCCATCCAGGTCTAGGTGGTGCTGCAGTAGTCTCATTTCAGTCACATGTCACATTCATAATAGCGTTTAGTTTAGTACAGATCATATCTGCCTGATTTCTGATGTGATGTGTAAGCGTAAGTAAATCTATAATATGTAATTACCTATAACCTATAATGAAATGAATAATGAGCAGATATAAATCTTGATTGATGTCTGTTACTGTTACTACATGTAATATATTTGAATTTGTGGGCATTTGAACGATTGAGGTATATCGGTGTATGGCATGACTGGAGTAGAAATGTGGGATTTCAGAGTTCAAGTGACAATATGATGCGTGCTCGGCTCAGAGGCATTGATGTTTTTTTTTTCTTATAAATAAATACACTTGTATATAGGTACATACGTACTACAGCAGATATGTAAAATAATTTATTCACCAGGTCAATTTATTATTGACTATAAAATTTAAATCCGGGTAAATGGAAGTTGCTGAAAATTGTATTCCGTCATTGACCAATGTATTGCACTGACTGGAGCACAAGAACATGATGCTCAAAGTTATACGATTCTGTGAATTATTCATATTCAACAAGTGTCCGGGTTGATTGTCATTTTGAGCAGGATTTGGATTATCTCTATTCTCGTCCGGCAGATTGAACAGAATTGGCCAGACCTGTGTAAATATTGGTTGAGAGCATAGGAAACATTGAGAGACTGGGCCCTTGGTCAGGAGTCTGGTTAAATTAGGCGGAATGTCGAGCAAGTCATATTCCATTTTGACTTCTTTGGAGTCTGACAAACATTTGATTTCAGGAATACTTCCTTGTAAGGGCGCTTGTCGGACTCGTCCCGTGTCCAAGTACACTTGGCGGAGACATAGTTCAAGCAAAGAACAAGGCTCCTTTGTACTCGAACGACTGATTTGACAAAGGTCCTCGTCAAAATGCAAAGTGTGAGGTTTTCCTTTGTACTGTAACTGGATTCTCGGACCTATTGTGTCCGGAAATGTTTTGTTTACAATACCGCCATCAGTCTCGACGCCGCACCTAAGTACAAATTCGAGCATTATTATCTAGGTATCTTCCATGTGTACGTTAGTCTGAATAAGTCTAGTCTGGACGACAAATAGAACGGGATGCTACCCAAAACACTCGATGTCTGGTCCCAAGTGCTGCGGTATCCAAAACGGGAGATAATTCAACTTTGGATTTCCATCAAACCGAAATTGGGGAGTTGAACGCCTATAATTTGAAGTAGATTGGTCTCCGTCTGGAATTCGGAACCCATCAAATGGAACCGCAGGCAGAAAGCTCAAGTTTCCTTCACAAACCGACAAGTAACGAAGGTGCTGCAAATGGCTCAAGTTCCTTGGAATATGACAAATAGGGTTTTGGTCCATGGCTAACTCCTGGAGTGACACCAAGCCTTGGATTAGAGTCTCTGGAAAACTTCTTATTCGATTTCCAGATATCTCGAGGAATATTAGGTTTTTCAATCTTCCCATTCCTGCGAATACATGGAAAAATATATATCAGGGTTCATCCATCCAAATCCGTTCGACAACCATTAAGCAAATCCGGATATATGTCAATGCAACTTGTCCGTGTACCCTATATTACAACATCATAAACCATCAGCATCAATAGTACATAGTGAAGTTACGAAGCTGATACAATATACTCCATATATATGGTTGGTTCTAAAGTGGGTCAAAGTTTATTTGATTTAAGAATGAAACCTGGAAAGCATTAGATGCTATTTTCGTACCAGTTTTGCTTTCGTCTGGTTTTCTCTCTATTCTCTACTGACATAAAAACATGAAAAATTTAGCAAATGGCACTGTGAAATATTTTAAATCCTATTGTATTCATAAAATGGCAAATTAATTACAAAATCCACCCGAGAAGTATGATGTGGTATGGCTTTTGAAACAAGGTCGATCATACAGAATGCCTCTAACCTACAATAATATATTGAATTGCTACAGGAATATTCCAACACAAACAACATGTATATATGTATATGTGTACATATAAGCATATTTAGAATGCACGATTAGTCAGTGTTCTGTGTTCTATGTGGGGAATAGATGTGTAATCCGAAAGACTCAGAGAAAGGCTTGGTGTTAATAAGTATGTAAGTAATAAACTTTATCATGAACATAGCACGCGCTCCAGGACAGCAGCAAAATCCGAAACCCATCAAATCCGCCCCAGGTCGGTCTTAGTTGGATGGAAATTCCAAATTGCACCGCTTCCTTCAGGCAACCCTGAATGTGAAAACAAATATTATTGTCTACGATGATTCCCACCTATATAGGCCTCGCACCACACAGATTTCGAAATTTTTGGTGTATTGTAAGGTACATTGTACAGAAGAAATTAGGCGGCATAGACAACTCGTGCTCACGAAAGCTAACCGCTTCCTCATAATTAACGAGATTTTGAGCTTTGAAAACAAAATCCACACAAGCTTGAATCTGGAGTGGGTGTAAACGTACGCGTCCCTAGGTACATAATATAGAACTTAATTACTACCCAGATATTTAAGATTTGTTTATCCCGTGCCAAATCAAAAAGAACTGCTAAAGGCTAAAATCGTCTACTTTCATCTGTTTAAGGCCCTGTTGGAGAAATTGAAATTAGACGTGGTACGCTGAAGAGAGGAAAAAGATTTCTAAAAAAAGCATAGGTACCTATATTTAAGGAATATGATTTTAGAGAATTTGGCATTTCCATCCTCGGGTTGAATATTAACACACAGGTCACGAATCGTCCATGAAAAGGTTAATAAACTAATTGAAAGCTTGGAAAAAGCCATTAGACAGCGGGTAATTGGACTGATGTCAAATATGCCAATTTGGAGAAGTAGTTTTTCCTCAAGAAATTGAATTGAAATAAATGTACCCGAACTATAAACTATATGATGACATGCAGAATTGAACTAAGTTTAGGAAAGTTAATGAAAGTTATGCGTAGGAAGCGGGTTTGGGAGTCCTGTCCTGGGGGTAGTGAGTGGGGTATAGATAGGTGGTTGGAAGTAAGTGGTGACGAGTGGGATTGATGGGGAAGTTGTGGTGGGGAGGGAGGGAAGGCGGAGTGGTAGGAATTAGCGGTGTGGGGTTAATGAGTTACCTGGAGGAAGAGTCTGGAGTTGGTTTTGGGTGAGGAGGAGTTGCTGGAGTTGAGTCAAGTCTCCGAGGGATTCGGGGAGGTCCGAGAGTCGGTTCTGACTCAAATCCACAACTTTCAAACTTCTCAATTGACCCATTTCTGGAGGGAGACTCCTTAATTGGTTCCCTACCAGGTACAGATTCGTGAGGTTCCCCAGCTTCCCAATCTCTCTCGGCTACGGAATTACATAATAACCACAGGCATTGGATTAATTACTTCCCACCTCCACCCTCAAATCAAACAGAAATAGAATCCTCAAACACAACTTGGAAGACGCTAGGGTCATTTCGGCCAACGTGCTGGCTACAATATACCTTAGTACGCGTTGGCGTTAGATGCAACGCATTTAGGTGATACATACATAGAACAAAGAGAACAGGCTTTTCCTATCAATTGATTACCAAAACAGGGAAATCATAAAATCTTACTACACCACAAAGAAATGTACAGTGTGACACGAAATGGTTCCCTTCTAGGTCATACTTCCAAAAATCGGACAGTGACATTATGATATACCAAATGAAAGCACATTGCGTATCTACTGGAGCAATAATATTTTCACTCCTCTTATTCAAGGGGCCGCTGTGCGGCGCAATAGAGAGAAAGCGAGCGGCTCAGCGGCGACCCATTTCGCTCTTGCTCCTCATAGGGACAAATGAGCGAAATCCGGCTCGCCGCGGAAATCATGACCGTGCGCGGCTTACGTTTCCGTGACTTTTAAACGTTCCAGGGGTTAAAAGCATGTTTAGATGATATGATAATTTACCCGGGTAGGTTAGTGAAGGGTTTGGATCAATTTTGCGTCGATTTAAAATACGCTCATCTTATGGTGGATGGTGGACCATTTATTTAACCAGGATCTGGAAGAGCAAAAATTCGAGTTTTTCACTTTTTTGCGCGGCACAGTGGCCGCTTGTAAGAAAAGTGAATATATTATTTGCACCATTAAATCCGCAATAAAATTTGGTTTAAATTGGTATATTATATGTCACATTCTCCAATTTTTGAAAGTATGACCTAGAGGTGGGTTCAGGCATTTCGTGTCACCCTGTACATTTACAACATTTTAAAACGCGCAGGTGTCTTGCCGGTAGCTTGGGAGAGCTGACAAGCACCTGACTGGCTGAATTGATTTGACCTTTTTAATGGTTTGCATGTATTATAGCATTTACTTAATCTACGAGCGCTCAGTTAAGTAATTTGGATTAGTGGAATGATGCTACACCAGGACGTAACATTAAGATTTGATTATACATGTATTGCATATACTATGAAGCCTGAATAAAGGGTTGTATATGTATTTCAACAGTTTAGTATTATCCAATGTCTCCCCGACTTCGCTTACCAAAGTCTGAATCACGTTCCGTTTCAAGTACATTTCCTTCAGGTGAAGTCCATAGTCCAGAACCTCCCTGGGAATCTCACGGAGGTTCCGGTAGTTCCAATGAAGAATAATTCGGGCTTCAATTTCTTGGACCATTTCAATATCGTACTGATGATGGTCGAAGAAAACTTGTTCATTACCTCTCTCATCCATTCCCTCCACAACTCCAAAACAGTTAAGTTCTGCGTAATACATAATCACCATATGATTAGGATTCGCAGGAGTTATCCAACCTATTAACTGGTCTCATGCACTACACATGTTAACTCCTGAATCATAATATATATGCATACTTACATATTAGGTACCTAGCTCATGCAACTCCAATGCTAAAATGAAATTCCGCATTATTAAGGTCTTTCGCAACTAAACGCAAGTGTTGACGGTGGATGACAACCTTTTACGAATAAATTCCGTACTCTAAATTTATTGATCTAAAGATCTCATCACGCAATAAGATGAAATATGTATGATGATCTTGAGCGATGCACCGCTGTCTGCGGTTTGGAATACCTATATGTATGTATGTATGTCGACTTGGAAACATGGATTTACGTGTTAACTAAGAAATTGAATTGTTTAGTGTGCACTACATAATCTATTTACATTAGTGAGATTTATGACCAGCTTCAAAATTGCCAAAATTTCCAAACATCATATCTATTAGCCACTCCAGCACAGGGGATATTCTCCTCGGAGCTCATCCTTTCTCAAAATTGTGACATCATGTCACTTCGCGAAATTTCTTGTGCTGGATTTCTACTCATGCGGACTCATGCCTCCGAGGACGGACCAAAGCGGCATACAGATATTTTGCTCTTACTTGACGGAAAAGGAGAGTTTACTATACCAAAAGGTACAATGCAAAATACCATTGGGAGGTTTGTTTGAAGTAGCGACATTTCTCCTGAAGCCAGTCCTATCTCACTGTGCTCTGTTTGTTCTGCTTTTTGTTCTGTTATAAGCATTCCATGTACCACTGATTATGAATTTATCATTAACCAAATAAATGGTAAAAAAATTAGTGCTAAAATAATTGATTTCTCACCAACTATTGTGTAATAGGGAGAATTGAACTCAATGAAACGGAGTTTGTTACTGCTCAGAGAGTGACCCTTGAAGCCACGGGCTTTTCTCCGGACGACTACAATGCTTTCCAACAATTCGGAGTCGTTACTGAGGTGAGCCCAAGATCCAACATCAGTTTTGATTTCGTACTTCGTAACTTAGGTCTGCACAAGTGTGTTATTCATACTAATTATGACAGGATGAAGTTTGCAAGAAATCCGTTCATTGGGTTGCCCTGATCAAGGACGGGAAGCAATCGGTCAAGCTCTCGAGTGAATACCTCAGTTACGCCTGGATTAACATAAATGAGCCCAATGGTGTTGCTGAAGCCTTGTTAGGCATGGGAGCACTCGGGACTGAAGCGGATCAAGGCGTTGTTCATGTTCGGGAGAATACCAATGGCATCGAGATGGCCATTAAAGAACAACGATACATCTGACTCGAACTGTTTCTCGCCAAGCTATTCATCACAACTCACGACACATAATACAATTTTTCGATTTTCATTTGCTGTTGAGATAAATACCCACGAATTTGTATCCTGGTATTGCTAAAGTATTTTCGGTGTATTATGGAACAATTTATGACGACAAGTAAATAAAAATTATATCGGAACAAAACGACGGTTTGGCCTTGACACAATAACAACAGTACTTGATTATTGCATGTGTTCGAATTATTCCGTTTATGACAATAACTATGCAATGTATTACACAGGACTTTTGCGGGAGCTTGAAAGACGAGTGGGTTTCTGATCCGAGCTTTTTGGCAAAACTCCAAAATTTCATTCGTAAAAGTTTGTGTTGGGTACCTAGCCTACTTTTGCACTCTGTGACACGACACGGGATACGGTTACAGTTGATCTTCCTCTTCCTCATTCCTTCATTCAGTATATACTCCTTGGATCGCCTCGTGTAAATCTAAAATTTGTGTATACGTGTATTGTAAAAACCCGGGTAGTCCGAGGAGTCAAGGTGTCAAAGTATATTTTAAAGATGCGACAGGGTGCTACCAACAAAGCTAATTTCAGGCGGTGCTACTATTTATGTTTGTCCTTGTCCTTGAACCATTAGGCTTCTTGCCAAGAAATTACTAGAAAAGAGTATGTGTAGAATGGAAGCGTAGAGTGTAAACTAGATAGGAGCAGGATAGAATATCAATAGAGATTAAGTTGCGAATAACGGTCTATTGTCCATTTGGAATCTATGGGCAATTTGGGAATGGAGAACCTTTTACAGTTGTTATGCAGATTCCGAATAGATTGAATTGGATGGAATCCATTTACGAGCTATGTATTTGGCTCATTCTGATCCAACAATGACTGAGCCATCTGAATTATGCGCAAGCACAATCAATACTCGGCGTCATATTTGGGTGAAATTACTTTACTTGTCAAGCCAAAGATTATGCAATGCTTCTGTTCGATATTTATTTCCTAGTATTTTTGCTAGAGCTGACATGTGTTACACAGGAGAAACTCGAATAAATTCATGTAATTAGGTATGTATTTGAGTTGCGACCCTGGTTGGAGCTGATTAGCGTTGGAATGGAAATCTTCTTTGTATCAATTCATTGGGGTGCGTGGTTCGGGGATGGCAGGTAGATAAAAGGCAGGGGGAAGTCGTGAAGTCGTCAAAAGAATTGCATAATAGGGTTTGTGGCTCTGGGAGTTAAGTGATGGGCACGCAGTCGGCTAATCCAATTCTTCATCCCTCGCTCGTCTCCTGCTGCCTCAAAAAAGGGAATAAATGAAAGGAAAAGTTGAAACGAATTATTCACGCTTTCCTTTCTCTTGACAAGCGGACGGGTGCTAGTAGGTAGCTAGCTACTTGATCCGCTAGACCCTAATTCCCACTCCACGTGCAAAATGACGAGCTGGGAGCTCCGCATCGACGGGAGGAATAGAAGTGTCCGTAGTCCAATATTTGATTTTTAAAAAACTAGCCCACAAATGCCTCAAACGAGGAGAAAATGTCAAGTGCTCATTATTCCATTTCCTTCCCTCACGACATCCCATCAGGAGGCGAGGACTGGAATAAAAGCCCTCAATTGGGAACAATGATGGTAAATCGAATCAAAAATGTGTTACATCCTAAACCCCGTGCAGTTCCTACTTCAAATTAGTGCTTATCATTTCACGCACGTGTTAGCACTTAACGAGCTCTAAATCCAGCAAGCCCGATGCTAAGTCGATCTCAACTCGTGTCCTATTGTAATATTTTGTTACCGCTATTCCATTGCAGTTACCTATGTATACGTATTACGGAGTCTGGAATATTATGCCTGTGCGCTACAAATATAAATAGCTACATGCTCAATTCGATGGTCTAATAATATAAACTAATATATTATGTGCGGTATGTATTGGTTTGTATTCATTTTCAATGCTGAAAGTGTTGTCCAAACGCTAAAAATTTTACATTTCTTGGGGCAAATACTGACTTTGTTCCGGATGGCTGACAACGCTGAAGTCAATAATCAAGCCCAAGTTTGCAAGCTGCCTTGGAATGCTCCGAACAGTGACAGTATCTGGAGATAGTCTGATCCAAGCAGACATGTATCTCAGCCATAAGTTATTTCAAATTCTTATGACAGGGAATCAATCTCATTTTTTACCTCAAGTCTGGAGAAAACTACGAAACGGCGGCGGCAGAGTGGCTGTATCACGAAATGCCAATACTCCGATCTCACGGCTGCTGTAATGTAACAGCTTTTGGGAGAATTCAACGTTGAGTTTTTCTACATACCACATTCTTCATATGTAGTAATACTACTATTGGAGAAAGTCACAGGGCGTGTCCGTTCTCTGGAATGCTCGACAGGATGACATGGAAATACATCCTCTTCGCCCCCCTATCCATACATATAGACATCAGAACTTCTTGCCAGGAGAAGCGGAGAGGACATTCTTCTTTTCCACATGATAAATTCAATATCTTAGCCTCTTCGCTCTCATATTGAAAAATGGAGCGGGGTTCGGGGATTCCGATCCCAACAAATGCCAAAATGAACTGAAATTACAATCTTCCCTCTCGCATTACATGGGCTGAGTCCATATATGACAAGTGGGGTTTGGTAATGCATCTGTGAAGCTGTGAATCCGGAAGTCCTAGTATTAGGCGGAATATGTTATGGGAATGCATTCTCTATCTCCAAACTTGTGAGTCAAACCAAATAACGACATTTATTGAATCAGCTTTACAATTTGATAGTACATCTCTTTGTGGAATGTTACAAAAATGAATGTCTATTAAATAGTAGGTTAGGGTATAATAGTTGATACGTTTATTTTATGGTACTTTTCTCCTGTCAAATTACGCTACCTTGTACGAGCAAAGTATCAAATATTGGTGTTGTGTGCCTTCACGCCTCAACTGTCACAGGCTTATAAATTAGGGGAATCAGGAATGTCAGAGGTAGAAGTACAGGTAAACACTCGTATTATTATTGTAGTTTTCACTGTCACATCCGTTGAAAGGTACACATAGCTACGGTTTCGACAGTAAGTAACTTCTTACTTAGGAATTGACGTTGAAACTCAGATTACAACAATATACGACTCCGTTTCTAACAGTATTAATTATTTTAGAATGATCAGTGATCTCAGTAAAACTAACTATTTAACTACATTTTACGAGAGCGTAGGGCTAACCACTATATTTATTTACACACGTGTACATATATCAATCATTTATCCATTAGTAAATCTGAAAATATACTGTTTAATTTATAGCTTGATTTTCAGCTATCCTTCTCATGCGCAGAGAACACTTAAGATTAGCTTAAAAACGTGTGTTGATCAGTTTGAAGGGAGCTCGGGAACTATCTGTATGCACCCCAGATACTCGTAGACAACAGACTAGTTGACTATGGAGTGTGAATTCCTATGGTCTAAGCTACGTCATGAAATACTTTTGAATTCTTCTACCGAACACCACGAGGATGGTGAGGCGGAAAGGCACTTTGGTTTTTCTGGGGTTTTGTAAACTTCCATCATGCTTTAAAACTTTGCCCTATTTTTGAGCATGTACGCATAACAATGTTTTGGGAGGATTTTACGAGTCCGCGTGTCATTGTCAGGTCTGTTTGGAATGGATAGGGGAGATATTGATCTCACCATGTAACAGACAGCTAGATTCACCCGAGTTCTTCAAAAAGTTTTATTGGAGGTGGAATTTCATGTGATATTTATTATCCGGAGCCCACAGACCTACAATATGAATCCATCCATCTTCCCCCAATCGTTCATTTCTCATTCTGATGAGTGGATTGAAATGCTTGGAGGCCTCTCATCTGGCTCACACACAGAACACGAGTAGTGTTTGGTTTGGTATAAAATACCAACGTTATGATTTCATCTGGAGGCTTATGTCTGGGAATCTGAATATTGCATCTATTTCGGAATGAGATTCGGGCAGAAGCGGAAAGGGAAGTTGGTAGACACATGCCGAGCAGTTGGGCTGGTAGGAGACTGATTTAATTCTACATAGTCTCATTCTGTCGCAGATCCGAATTCATATAAATGTAAAATGTCCGTTGTCCACTTCTTTCTTTGACGTGGCGCATTTACATTATGGAGAAATTCATAAATGTCTGTGTAAGGACTTGTCTCATGTCCTGAGGTCAATGAATACGAGAGAAGGGGGTAGGTTGGGGCTGGAATAGGAAGTAGTGGAGTCCAAGCTGGTTCTCATGCTGGACCCATATCTGCACTGACTGTTCTTTTGGGAGGTATGGGGTTGTAGGGAGCAGTCAAGAGACTTTCACGTCCACTTTCACTTCGCTCTCTGACTGCATGACACAGCACAATAATCTCCGGCTTCCGAATCAATAAATGTACTTCTCTGCTCCCGGCCCGTCTTCCTCCAAACCAGCACCCGACCTGAACAGAGATAAGGACTCGGTCAGAAAAGAAAACTTTACATTCCTCATGATCCCTATCCCTTGACGCGCCCCACTTTCTCCGCACATAGGAACGTCTGAAATATCCCTAAGTGCTCTAATAAGTAGATTGGAGGGAAACGTAATAAACTCAATTAAGCAGCCCTGACCGTGGCCCGTCTTGGAAATGCCTTGGGAGGACGCTGGCCGTAGAAAGGAAAGGTAGGGAGAGAAGGAAAGGAGCTTTTAGTAGCCAGTAGAGATAGTACAGCAGTGGTGAAGGCCTGGAGAGAAAGCGGAAGGGAACCTGATGAAACTAATAAGCGTCTTCCTTCTTTCTTTTCCGCTCCAAATTATTAATGGGATTAATGAGGAAAGAGCTGGGAGAGGAATTCTCTATTATAGAACGCTCATTGTTGATCATCGGAGGAATGGGGCCTGACACGGCCTAGCTTTTTCATTTGAGCCTTCCTCCATTCCTCATTGTCCTTCCGCACAATAACTAGGGAATGCATGGCACGTTCCAGGGAGGAAATGCCTTGCCCTTGGATCGGGATGGCCACCATGCATCGGGAGGTTCCGTTGGCCTACCGTTGGGGGTGTTGGGTGGTGGGGCTTTGATGAGCGAAGGCTCGTCATCTCGAATGATTGAGATTGATATGGGAGCTCCAAGGAGGCTGCCGCATTGTCCACGCAAGAACTCGTCCGTGAAAGAGAACGAGGACGGAGAGAACCAGAACGTGGAAGTAGTGGGAGAAGCGGAGGAAGAAGTTCGGGGCTCCTTTGTTGTTTCCATGTTGCATGGCAGCTGGGTGTTCTCCTGAAACAAGAAAAATGGTCTTGGTGAGCAGCCCAAATTGCAACGTCTTCAGCTCAAATGAGGAATGGATCAAGTCCGTCACTTATTAATAACGGGATTAAGCAATGCGCAACAGGGATGAGTGGACTTTTTTCTCAGAAAAAAACCTTCCGTTTTGTTATTCCTTAGCATTCTCACAGTGCCGCCGGCCACACCGACTACTATAAGTACATTTTTCTCCACAGACGGTAATAAGAAGAAAGACTGCTGACTCGACAAGTGAGATCTGGTAAGACTCTATTACGTTTGTAGTGCGTCTGCAGAAATGAAAAAGTAATTTTTAATTCTGTTAAACACGCCACCATGGCACAAAATGTGTCAGAGGAAGGAGGTCCCAGATTCCCTAAAGAACCCTCACAATTGAGTTAAGTCTACAGTTGTCGTGCATGGACTGGGCACGACGCCGCGTCCTTTCCACTCTCCGCAATACTCCGCGACAGACTTTTGAACTCAGGGACCTCCATTTACTTCCTTTCCTCCCAACCCCGACGCGACGCCTGTCATGACCGTAAAAACGTGACTTATGATCATAATTGCAGAATCATGGGGATCAGCATGACTCGAATTTCAAAGTGGTCCTTGGTTGCCTAGATTTTCTTCACACATTTCTCCCCCACACTCTGATACCATTTGACTTGTCGTGAATTCAATCAAACCACTAAAATTTTAATACATTGCCGATTGGAATACGGATTGTTAACAAGAAATTTAGTTAATCATTTTATGCTAAAAGAAACGGTGGAAGGTTAACCTGTTGTGTATCGGCCAGTTAACCATAAGGTAGCTTTTTAGAACCTAACCTTCTCAACTTGTCATACATAGATTCACGTAAAATACTGTATACCAGCCTAGACAGAAAATAGATCCAAAATACGGTCGGTTTTTCCGAAAGCCCACATCGTGTCGAACGAAACAGTGGACTGGTCAATTGTATAGTAGTCCAGACGGTGTTTGGTTCCTTGGTCCATGAATGCATTAGGACTTATCGTATTCACTCCTTAGAGTCAGATTAGAGAAGAATGATGCTTTTTTAACAATGCGCTGTGGGAATTCTATTTCTCGGTTAACTGTAGTCCCTTTGACATATCCGATTCAATCTCCATGGCTTTATGTGTGTAACGTGACCCATCTACTTTTTACGGTGCTCAGTAAGTCTGGACTACCCGAAGGAAGGAAACTCTGTTGGAGGTGGGCAGTTGGACTGTCCTTTGACTCGGGGAGGTGATTAGGCTAGGGGCTTAGCGGAGGAAAGTGCAGACACTGAGCTCAGGTGAATGCCTGCATGTCCTCTGCACGGCCAAGATAAGGAGAAAGAAAGAAAGAAAGAAGGGTGAAAGTCAAATCGCTTCCTTCTTCCTTTCTAACGACCTTATTCTTTCATCCCAAACCAACCGCCTGTATGCATTATGAATGCTCCCTCAACCACACCTCAGCCAAACCAAAAACCGGGAGATTGGGGAATTTAGAACAACCTGTCCGATTATGAAATAATCCCTTCCAAGCATAGTTCCACTCACATTTAACGACTCACCCCAAACACTTCCGTGAACAGAACCCCTGGGGGAAACTAAGGGTAAACAATAAAATAATTTTCTGAAAGAGTCAACACAAACACATCCAATTCACTCTGGTTCAGTATCCTAAAGAGCTCCGTGAACTTAATCCGAACGGAATCAGGTTGTGACGTTGAGCGGAAGACCTCGTTTAAAAATGGAATTACACTTAGCCAACACAAACAGAAACTAGTAACCCAATGCCTCCTCCTGCCTCCGATCAAAGTTTCTCAATCCAGCTTAATGCTCTCTCTCTCTATTGCTCCGGCAGGAAGGGAAGCCGGATTGAGGAAGGCTTATCTGCTTAAGGTTGTAATTCAAAAGTTCGTTTTCCAAGTACCGGGTGTAATTAGAGTTTCCTAATTAGATCTAAGACGAAGAAGAACCCGGAATCTGATTTTAAAAGGGAATAAATGAATTGGTTCGTCTGAGCCTTGACGGCAGTAGAGTTTTTAGAGTTGGGCTACTTCTGCATGCAGAGAGAACCCTCACTTTCACTTTCATTTATTATTACGGAGCCGCTTCGACCCCAAAGTAAACGCACCGCGACGAAAACCAAGGAATTGACTTACCATTGAGCACATGAACAAGTACGGATGCAGACTCTGAATTAGAAGGCGAACACGTGTAATTTCCGGAATCCGATTTTTCCGCTTTTGAAATTAAAAGACGTGACGTCCTGGTCTGCTTCTCGGTTACGACGCTAATTCCTGAATGGTGGAAGAGGAGAAATTAACATGTTCAAAAGACTCATCATGAATAAGAATTGTCTCATTGGAAAAACTAATTATTAGGATAGGAGCTTCGAATAAGGAAGTATACGGACTTCTTGGCGTGAGCGACATTCAAATCCATTATTGAGAGTTGGAAAGAAATTCCGTTTGAAAGTAAGGAAGTGAGAGGGTCTGTCTAAGTTGACTCTGCTTACCTCCACGCTGTGAATAATTGATAACCCGCCGACCATGGTACCAGTAAATGTAGGTGGGTGGCTCTGGGGTTTGACGAACGATGCAGGTTAGATTGATGTCACTCCCACTCTTTAAGTGAAGCTCGGAATTCCCTAGGATTTCCGCTTGAGAGACTGGAAAGGACCAACAAATAAAGAGCCTCAGCCACACGAGAGAAAGCACGAGAACACTTATTTCATTTATTATCACGGAGGTAGATGCTTCTGCTGCTGGAGCGAATAGTTTACTCCGCCAAGTGCCTCACTCCCATTTCTCAATATAATGACCACCCAATTACAATTCATTGTATCCGGTAATGCGCTCCCAGGCTCCCTCCCAGCCTCCGCGTCTGCATGCGGAGGTTTCTACACGTTATTTCACCTGAACCACACTCGGGCTACATGCATAATGCATTTGCTCAAGCACGTCATTAGTTGGGAGCCTATAGAACCCTTCCCTTATTTATACGAGTAATATAATGTCACACACTCACTGGTTTCATATTAATGTTCCGTCTTTTATCCTCACACCGCCTAATATATAGGTTCCCTTCAACTTCCTTTTGTCTTTGACCCACAAATTCCGACGGGAAGGCGAAGGGAATCTGCGGAACTCAGGAGGTTGGGCCCAGGAGTAATTGTTTACATAAATTACTCCTTATGTACTACTATCCAGTCAGGATATTTTAATTAAATTGAAATTTTATCTCCCTCTGATTCACCGCACATACTTCCTCCTGTCCCTCCCCAGGCACTCTACTAATACCGTAATACCTACTCCATATAAGCCCAGCCCGTAGAATTGGAAATAATTGAAATGGATAGTAGGCGCAGTGGGGTTTGATTCTTCCGTGGAGTCATCCGTCAAGAATTTATAACCTCAAGAGTCTCAATCCAGTGTTTTATTCCGAGTTGTCAGAGATTGGGGAATATAAGCTGGGTTGTGTGGAGCTTATTTATTCCGGTTTCGTTTACGTGCATCACCAAACCCAACCCAGTCCAACTCTTGCGAAAAAAGCAGAGTTAGAGGAAGGGGAAAGTGCATTCTCGGTCCCTGCCAACAGAAATCCTCTCTGGGGACGCATCTTAAAAGGGAAGAATGTAGGAGGAAATAAGTATGTGGCTTGCGGTTTGGAATGCCAAGAGGAGTCAACAAGGCCTGCTGAGCTGGGATGGGACAGACAATGGGAGGCTGGGCTGAGGAGGAAATAAAAAAGACTACACTTAACTTATGCAAGAGAAAGCTGGGGAGATTCGTCGGAGGAGAGATAGGAGCAGCGGTTTATAACTCTGTCTTCCTCCGAAAGAACTCATATATCTCCGTGTGTCTCCAGTCTCCCTATTCCCTACTGCTCGGGTGAGAGCCCGAGACTTAAATACATATTTATGTGTACGTGAATTGCCAGAGGAAAACATCTTGATTCTGATTACGAGCGATGAAAAGTCGGAAAGTTTTTGCTTTTGGGTGAGAAAGCAAAACCCAGAAAAATCTCCTAGCTTGACTTCATAATAATTTCAGAATATAAATCAAACTCTGTCACTCCGTGGCTTTCTCATAGCCTTTCCTCTCTCAATATTAACTTCTTAGAAGCAGGGGACCAAGTAGAGCACCGCAAGTATGCGAGGCCTAAAATAAACTAGAAACTTGTTTTAAGCACCCTACCTCCCACAACTTTTTAGTCAATTTGTCTACAAGTTGGAAAGATTATAATTAAAAAGTACATATGATGTATTAATCAATTTACGAACCGCTCATGGCATCATTCATATTACAAATAGTAAATATACTTACTGACGACGCTAAGCTGAAACGCCATGCTAATTTTGGGCTCAGTGCTAACCTAGAAAAAATAGAAAAATAGACTGGATTAGAAGCGAACAATTAACCAACTTCTATACCTATATGAAATATTAAATTATGGACATGAATAACTTACTTGGCATTCATATGTTCCCGAGTCGCGAATTTGAGGTGAGCTCACTTTAAGCGTCCACTCGTCAGTCCCATCGGAATGCAGTGACTGAAACCTCTGATCCCCCGTGTAGGTTAGTATGCCCACTGTTAGTATGTGCAGATCTCGCTGCCGTATCCAGGATACCTGGAAAACAGTGTAAGAATATTTCGTTCAGGACTATTTGTAAGGAATGTTAAAGAATGTATTTCCAGTTCCATTTTCTCGAGACGCCATTGAATTTGCCTGCTATGGGAGAAAGGCTTTGGTAAGGTGTCTGAGCAATGTGGTACTAATGCTGACACGAGCAGTGCCTTTTTTATGTTGAGCCCATCATTCCAAATGTGAAGCAGTCAGGAAGAAATGAAGTCCTGGATATTCAAAATATTGCGATAGGAAAGGAATCCAGAGCACTGATTGGCGAAGAATGCAATCGTGCATAGGAATGCTCCCTATCCCTAGCATGCCAATGAACATGTTTGGAAGCCCTTTTCTGTAACAAACCCATATCTCCACATATGGCTTACACTCTTGCGTGACTGGCCTAGCTACTACGAGATTTTGTATGTATTGATTTTCTCTGGAAAGCCTAAATTACACCTGGTGTGTGTAGCAACAACATATAAAACACATGCATGCATCTCATTCAATTATACTCAACATCATGGCCTGACTTTAAATGAACGCTTTCTGAACAGTCTCCTGTTTCTCTGACTCTGAGAAAAGTTCCTACATTCAGCTCCATTCAAATACCTCTGTATTCAACACATAAACCTCGTATATGGAAAATACCATGAAAATGTACTTCAAAGGTAAACAGTCATGTAAGTAGTTTCTCAAAAAAAAAACTTTACACAGCCTTATTGCTAATGCTGGATTATGCATATATGAATTGATAAACACTTTTGTCAGAGGAATTTGAAAATGCGTAAAGCTTTTAAAATCAATAATGATCAAAAGTGCTCTATGTACACCAGAATAGTGGAACTGAGAAAATCAAAACCCGAAAGCAAGTATTAGTAAAACAAGGAAATAAAAATAAGACTCGGGAAAGTCAAAATATGTACTTGGTATTGAATACGCTTGATTGTTTCTCTGATTTTGATCAGCATGTTTGCATTTCTGATTTTTTTGTGCTCCTCAATATTGGTTTCTTGATGATTCGATTCCCAGTATACCCAATCCTATTTGTAGGTATTCTCGTGTTGAACTCAATCCGGATTCGTTAGTTTTTTTTTACTTAAATCTCCTTGAGCAAGTTGGTAAGCTATAGGGCCCATACGGGGTATGATCATATCAGATTATCAAGTTGAATACATAAAACGAGGTTTTCTTTCATCTCATCAGCAGAAGTAGAGAATTTTGCTCGCCAAATATTCCAATTATCTATATCTCTGACTATATCTCTGAATATATCTATGAGCGGAGTGAAGGTCTAGAATTATTGCTATTTCTGAGCCAGCCTTCTTCCCCATGGTTATTTCTTGAAAGAATTGGAAGAACGGAAGAGTTCTGGGCCGAATCGTCACTTTGGAAGAAAAGTCGTGATGAAGCAATAATTTTGCCCCTTCCGACACTCAGGAAAAGAATAAAGAGAAAGCCCCGCACTCAATTCTCTTCTCAGTCTATTATTATCATTATGATGGCCATAACCATTAAAGTTGATCTTCCACTGTCTTTTCTAAAAACTTGCTTTTTCAGACCTCCTCCCACCCTCACTTTCAGTCCTTCCAAAGTGGAGACCATTGTCACTGCATCCGCTCACAGTAACTCTTTACATATTCTCAGTCACCTCCTCTTCCTCGCACTTCATCAACGCCAAATATTTATTTTTTAAATCCACACCAAAAACTCTATTAATTTCAGATGTCGGTAGTCTAGACCAAGTCAAGACCTTACGGTGAACGGGTGAGCAATATGATTTCAAGTAAATTCTACATTTACAAGGATTAGGATATGCCCATATCAAGCTTGCACTCCTAGAAGTAAATATGATTTGGTTCGGTTAAACAACGGTTGTAAATATTTGTTATAAATATTTTATATTGTGGAAGCGGAAATAAATAGTTGTTTACAGACAACTTAACGGTTGTAAATATCTTTCCTAATTCGTGAGAAATACATTGTATTCCGCCACTTTTTTCGTACTCCCCAATGTTTGTCTGTTTAGATTTTTACCTATGAATTTTAAAATATCCGCACAAAATACGAAAACACAAAAACTACGGACCATGTAACCCAAACAAATAAAGCATGAAAAATGGGACCCGGAATTTACATTTTGTAATATGAACGAATTCTGAAATGTTAAAAGTTCGCACAAGCTATTATTTTTGAGCAGTAGGTCTTATGGGATGACCCTTACCGTCCGTCTGTCCGCAATCCTTCTTTTGAGCTCCGTATGACAGAAAAATCTCTCCGCGATGAAAAAGTATTGAAGCAGATATTTTTTTCAAAAGTATTCAACATATCAAACGAAACAAAATTCATATATTATAACGTAAGAAATTAGGTCTAGTTAAACCCATTTTAACACCTTTTTGGTGGTGCTCCGATAATAAGCACCTGAAAGCAGATAATGTTTTAAAAATTCATTAACTGTAAATTCGCAGTACTGAAAATTCCATACAAGACTAGGGAATAACTCATCAGTCTATTTAAACTTTGGAAGTCATATTGGTGTTCCGAATAGAAGCATGGAAGCAGACTTCTATAAAGTCCGATGCCAAACTCTAGTCCATGCTCGTACCCTTCTGGTCCCAAGGTGCTGTAAGGTAGGTTCTTATGTAAGTTTTAAAGATGTTTAAATTAAATATATATTTAATTATTGTGAAATTCTTAATATACTGTGTACAACAGTATGTTAAGGATTATATAACATATAGTACAATTAGGTAGGTATTACTTAAACCATGGAAGACTCGCCATTTTTAACTACACCTACTTGATTAACGGCTTAAAATACGAGCGGTAATTTAGCATGGATATTCAGCCATTACAACACTTGGTCAATCCACCAATTAAAATTTGATCGTAAATAGCGTGGCATGGCGTGGTCGTGAAAGGTGCAATATGACACGTTCATTATGTAAGCATTAGGTGAATAATGGAATGGAGGAGTCGGAGCTAGGTTGGTGTAATTTGATAGGAGAGAACGGTATGTTGCAGGTTGGTTGAATTAATTAAGAAATGAGAGAAAGTCCTGCACTCTCTAAATTACATTCCTGGTCCAGGGCAGTGCTGACTTGCTCTTCCGCTCTATTCATTGTAGTTTGATAACATTACTTTTACTTTGAGTGGGACAGGGCTCTACTACAAAGTTCTAAATGAGTTGTTCTTTTCTTGAGGACATTTTCCTGTGTGAAGAGCCCTCCTTGAGCCCCATGCAGTTCCCTACTCGTTCAATTTTCCTAAAACGTTCACACTTCAAACTGGGACCTGGAGCTCTGATGCACGGTGAAAGGAAAAGTCTTCCCTTCATCAACCTTCTGAGCCATAAGCTCCTAAGTTTTATTTTTATTCCTCCGCAGTTCCAATTCGACTAGGAACCCAGGGGTGCTCCTGAGCCAACACACTTCGCTTCAAGGAAATCTCCTCACTGTTGCATCAATTAAACATTCAATGCGTAGAATGTGCTCTACAGTTCTCGCTTCGACTTTCTCTTTTCTCTATGTCTAATCATCAAATAGAGCTAAACGCCTTAAAAATATTTATATTTAAATTGAGTAAACAAATATTAAACGAAAGGTCAGGTAATTGCATTATAAATGCTCGTATCCGGATAAGCGAATCCATATAAATTGGCCTAAAAGAATCTGCGCGCCATTTAGAAATATTTCATAAACATAATATCTCAGTTTTGCAACAATAGACATACAGAAAAAGTCACAGCGAGAACGGTAGAGCAAAATGATGCCATACGACTTGACCGACTTTCTCTCAATAACCCTGCTTTTAAGTAAACACAAACTTACTCCCTGAACAGTATCAAACTCTCACTGCAATTGCTCCGAGCTTCAAGATCTAGCACAAGGCTATGATCAACTGAAGGCCATTAATCTTCTTCTTCAAACAAATGGTTGAAAAGAGGGATTTGGATTTAAATTCATATCAATTCACAAACACAATTTCATTTGCCTACTGTATTTAAGCAAATAAAGATGACAGGGATTTATATTATCCCAAATTCTAAAAATGTACATTTATGAATGGAGAATAAACAGGAAAGAGGTCATCTTGAGATGTATCATGTATCTCGAGGAGGACCCTTGTGTTGACTTTTGCGTTCCCTAGTAGTCACAACGCTATAATGTCCACAGTTTCATAAGAATATAATCGTAGGTACTTAATAGTTAACCTAGTGATTTGACTAGGAAGGTTGAGAGAAAGTACGCAAGTAGGCTTGGAATTGCTATCGTTAATCATCTGACAAAGGATCTCGACATTTGGGCTTCGAAACCTGAAAATACAGCAAAATGAACCTAATTCCTTTCAATTATTGAAGTTATTCAATAATATCAATATGTCACTGTAGGATTATAAGAGAACTCGATATTGACAAAAATTATGAAATACCTAGGTACCTTTTATCTCTTGTACCTTATCCATTGCCCCAATCACCCACATAAATTTACATATTTACTTTTGTTAACGTATACAGTAACATTTACAAAAATATGTACATATTTATATTTACTATATATTTAGGCACAAATTTCCGGATCACTTATTCGCCGCCCGGTCAAAAAACATCAAACAAGCTCCTCACTATAGTATGTCCTTGACAGACATGAGAATTACAACACCGTACCTTATTTATATGCTTCAGTGTATAATTATTTCAGAGTCTGGGACTGAGCCTCGTATTTTCTCATAACGTACAGTTCCTCGGTCAGATAGTACTTAATACATATGTAGCTCACTTTAAGTAGGAAGTTCGTAGAGTCGTGTTTGTGGTTGCGGTGCTTGTACTTTGTAACAGTAGTTGTTGGTGAAAGTACGAGAGACGAACCAACTCAGCAGAGCATTGGAGATGTGTGTTTCGCTGAAATAGTATTGCATTGGGAGGAATGAAAGTAGGATTGTATTCGATAGTTATGCCTGGATCCTTCCTATCATAGGAAGAGTTATGTATTTCATGGCGTCTTGTATCATATGTACCTAGTTATGTTGGTATATATCGAAGAGAGTCGACATGAAAGGAAGAATTAGAAAATCCAGAAATCATATTATCACGGACATCATATGTTGTTGCGTTGCCTAATGCCGCATCCATTATTTATGCCTCTGGCGAAGACGCAAAGGAACGAAGAAACCTACTTTGAGATAAAATGTTTTTCAACTGAACTGCTTTTAACTGTAAATTCATGGGTACTACCTGCTCAGAGTGAACCTAGAAACAAAATAGCACACTTGTTATTAGCTACTAAGTGGGTACTAACTATAGGTACCTTTCCTGTAACCTAACGTAACAAACCTAATCTAACGTGAATTAAGGTTGTCTAGGATAAAGATCCTGAAAATTTTAAGCTTATTTTGCAGTGATCCATGGACCATATCCAATTTTGAACTGTTTTGTTCAGGTGGGCTAATTCCATGATGAAGGGTTTGAGTTGAAAATATCTTATGAAATTTGTATATAGTATACTATTTAGTAGATACATACACATACCGCTCTATCTCCCAAATTCCTGACACGACAATGAAGGTACGCTGTTTGGCCGACGGTGGTTGTGACATCACGCTTTGTTGAGTTTTCAAAGTATGGTTTGGCAAAGGGTTGCTCCCAAAATCCACCAGCAAGATAATTCTTCCTTCCTGCAAACGTCCCTGCAAATACAAAAGAGAATAGATACATTAAAATTATGCAGAATTTATCTTGGCACAGCTTCATTTTTCATTTTAATATACGACCTACACTCCAGTGCTATACAACAATCCTCTTTCTTGTATGTATGAGAAAACGTCTTGGAATGTGATGCAGTAGTACACTACTGGAGATTGTAATATGGGGAATGGTCTCTAATGCTAAATAGGCTCTTCCTGCTGTTGTTTGACCTACAAACTTTGTCAAGTGATAAATTACTTTTTGTCACCAGCTCCTTATCATTATTTCTGCTAGGCCCTTCTGCGGCTCCTCCATCACCACCATCCTCCCACAGCTAATGTAGTGATTTGGGCGTATAGGGAAATCATTCTGCTTTCTGCATGCTCATCACGATGATAAATCTGTAATCCTCAGAATTTTTGGCAAGGAAGGAATACTTTTCAACTTCTTATGCCTTCTCCTTCTCCCAACCAGCCCCAGCTCGAGAGGAGCTCATATCACCAGAATTGTCTCCAATATAGTCGGATAGTGGGCTCATAAAAGAGCTGGCTGGAAGCCTTGGACCCGCCGCATTCTGTCGAGATTCAGGCTCAAATGATAGTCTCAGATCCCAGTTTTGGAGACATAAAGCGGGTACTGTGCGGATTGTGCTGTGAGATAGGCAACTGTAATTAGCTGAGCTGCCTCTTTGGGTCGAATTGGGGAACTACATTACTCTAATAAGAAAAAGTTTAATAGAGTAGGCTCTGTATATTCCTTGGAGCTGAAGTCCCATATGCTCCGCCTCAGACAGTTTGTTTCACTTTCCTTTCCTTATTTTATAGTCGGGAGTAGAAAGTTTAAAAAAGCCCGAGATTTAGAGTTGTCAGAACATTTTATTCCTTTTCCTGCTCCATGTCCTTCTCTCTGAGGCTCGGAGGCGTAGAGAGTGGCGGAAGGAGGGCGTAAGTCGGGAAGTACTTTTCCTTATCTCCTTACATGCATGCCTTAGTATGTGTGTTATCAAGATTATACCTCGGCCCGGGTGTGGGAAGTGACAAAAAAGTTGTGGGGCGGTAAAGACAGAGGATGTAGAGTGATAAATTCCCCACTTTCTCCTTAAGTTAAGAGAAAGATTTGGAAGAAAAAGTGTGAAAAGCTGTCGTCTCAAATCACACGCCTGGGAACAATATTATTCAAAATGGAGAAATAGAAAGGACGCCCCGGTTGGATCAGTGCAGGGATACTGCCCCAATGCACTTTCCATAACCGCTTCACTATTAGCATTATTCCTCCCTTCATCTTATTCTCGCCCCAACTGGGCCCCACTTTACTTTACTACTGCATTCCGAACAGTAGTCCTGTCCTACTGTGCAGTAATATCAACAACGAACTCGGTTGGGACCATCTAATTTCCCTTTCAGCCTTCAACGTCCATTCTCTCCTGCAGGAGAGTAAAACACACGGCTGGATGTTGCTAGGATTTCAATTTCCTTCTCAGCTTAATTGCGAGCTAATAAATTACGCCTGCCTTGACTGTGGTGCTTATGTCCTGGCGCCGGAGAAATGGTTTCTTGGGGAGAAAAAAAAGAAAAGTATGATACACATTAATGCCACATTATAAGAACCCTACTAAAACCGGCTGTAAAGTCATTCAAGCGAAGGAATGGTTTCACCATATAAAAACTAACAGCATTGCAGGCAATTACTTGGATATTTTTTTTCACTCTTCGTCCTCCAACAGCTCCAAGTTTGGATGAGACTAGTAACAAGTGCAGATGTATATAAGGTACCTACATCTACTGCTACTTCATTCTCTTCTAAAAAAGAATTTTTATACCTTGCTCTACAATTAAACATTGGATTTACAGTATAGATACGTTTTTAAAATTTTCATTTCTACAATAATTGTTGTTATCTGTACAGATTTGAATTTGAGAAACTTAAAGCTATCTAAGGTAAGAAAGTCAGAGGCGTAAAAACCATACTGCTCTTGAACCAATGATTCTTATCACCTCAAGCGCCTTTTCCACTACCTATGTCTGTCAATATTGGGAGTGAGTCCACACACACACACGTGGACATGGACTTTGTAAGCAGAGGCGTAAAGCAGGTGATAGGAGAGAAGTGATGAAATAAGATTGGAAATTGGAATTGGACTCAAATGATTTTCTCCAAAGTCAAATATTGACAAGTGAGGGAGATTGAAAATGTATAAAGGAATTCCATATGGCACAACCTCACCCAGTTCTTTGCCTACAGGTAGAATTGAAGTAGAAAGTTATTCTCAACTTCAACCACCAACAATTCCAACAAACTTTCTACTGATCCTCCATCCACACTTTCAAAAGAACCGAAATTTTGTATTTTCCTCAAAGCACTACACAACTTCTACTACTGGCAAGATTAAAAAAATACAAACTTGCTCTTGGCAGATGTAGGCACTCAAATTATTTACAATATCACGGGGTATCCATGTACATTTATAGCACTGATTTTATCGTATTAAATATAAACTTTTAAACAATCGATTGTTCCGAGCTCAAGTCAGTTCAAGCTTGTGATTGTTTACATTTATTTATCAAATTGACCCCGATTTCACTATACATTATTTGCAGTTGATATTTTTGTTTCATTTCGACAGTGTTTGATTTCTTCTTCCCTTCATATCGCCCTGGAGGAAAGTATTGATTTTCTACACAGATCAAATGTAGAGATAGAAGAGGTCATTTGAATATCGTGTATCAGATCATCTCCAACCTCCAGCCCTGGGTTAAAGATTGGGATTATGGATCGTGAGGAGTGTTTGTCTTCGTGGCCTCATTTGCATAGTGATCAGAGAAGGTTTGCCGAGGGATGTATTTCCATCATATTGCTTTTCACAACATGTTTCAGGAGTGAGGGGAAGTGGGAGAAAGTGACATGAGTCAAGATTGTGTCTGTTGTATAAATAATAATACAGGTTTCTGGTGAATTCCTGAAGCCACAAAATTGCTTCTGTTCTTTCCTTTTTGCCTCATACCCACTTTTTTCATCATGAATACTCATAGCATAGGTGATAGGAAAGCGAGTGAGAGCGGTTTCTATGCCTCCTTGACGGTGTAAGAAAAGCTCCGAGGCACCTCACAAAATTTATAGGCCCTACTCTCCAGTGCAAATCGATACGAGGAAGACGCCGAGTTCAGCGTTGAAATTAGCTTCAAACCTAAAACCACGAAGAAAGTCCTTTTTCTCTTCCACCTCTCCGCCCAGCCAGCCTTCGCCTGGACTCAGACACAAAAAGAATTCTCTCCTAATTTCTCCCTTTAAAATAAAACAAAGTTAGGTATTTCCACTTCTTAAACTCACAATTCCAAGAAACTGCTGGTCCGACTGGCCTTAGAACCGAACAATGGGAACTCTGGAATAATGCGGGGGCTGCTCCGGGTCATGCATATCTCTTTGGTCTAACCGCTCCTGTCTGGGCCGGGGTTTGTTTGGTTAAATGAGAGCACCGTATACCTTCCCCCACGGCCACGATGTATATTAAGCTGGATGATGCTAGGTAAGTTATACGAGACATAAATGTATTTCCTGACTACTACTATGACATAGTTGTGGTTCCAGGATTACAAGAGGAGGCTTTGAATGTTTCCTGAATTCTGTTGTCTTTGAGCTACAATGGAGTTGAGTTAGACGCAGGTAACGTGGCGAAGCGGTTAGACATGAATTTTTATTGCATTGCGTAGCTGGTTATAAACTTCCTTTGTAGACGGCACGAGCTTTCTCATTTTGAAGAATATTTTGGCAGTATATACAGCCCCCATAACATTACCCTGTCATGCTCTGGTTCGTAAAGTTTCCATAATGTTATGGGGCTATGTTTAAAGTCATAGTTTAGGATACCATAGACGTTTCCTCAACCTTTATTTGATTTCCAACGTTTCTGAGCGCTTGGTTCTGTTAGCTCGTGTAGTGTTACAATATAATTTTTATTTCGCAGGGAGCTTGAACTTTGTACGTTGTAGAGTTGGGTGGGGTATTTTGTAGTGTCATATAGACGGGATTAGAGGATGAGCCCTCCGTCGTATTTACAGAGTCGTTATTGTCGAGATTGTTAAGCCGGAGTTGGGGTTGTTGAGGAAGAATTGTACTGATTTGAGGGCGACGTGTTTGGAGTGGGGAGAGCGGAAAATAACAAACAGGGCAGTTATAGTAATGGTATGGTTTACAAGTAAGGGTTTCCGGGCCTTGGCCTGCACAGCGTTCTGGAATAAAGTTTTCTATTACACGACATTTCGCTTTGAGTAATATATTGAAAGTCTCGTGGGAGAACAAGGAGCCCAAGTCCTTTTGGTTTGAACTTTCATCTAAACGTATCAAGGCAGGAGATCTGGGGACCTTCCTCCCTCAACCCACCATACCACCCAGCATTCTAGCATTCTACAAGGTTACATAGGCATACAGCAGGAGTCTTGGCCAGGGAAAGCAGGGCCCCTTGCTTGGAGGAAGGAAAGAATCAAAGGCAGACGGAGGGGCAGAACGGAAGAAAAGGAAAAGAATAAGAAAAGCCACTTTCTTCTTCTGACATACATTTCCAGGAAGGCGTAAAGAGGAGCCCCAGAAACCACTATGCAATATCACTTCCACCACTGCTCCTCTGCCGTGCCATAGGCATAGATACGCAGGCATAGAAGCACACACCGCCTCTTCTGGATACAAGAATCTCTCTGCTTTTACTTCAAAGTGTCACAGATTGTTTTACTTCCCAACTGAGACACGTCTCCCATGTAATGTACTGAACCCCAGTCCAGAACTCCAGACCAGACCCAAAAACAGCATCTCCCTCCTTCGTCTTCACAACTCCTTCCCTTGTCATGAAACCTGAGTCAACAAAGCCCGAGTCCGCTCAATTTATCTCATTCGATACTAAAATAACAGCCGATAAGTATCTAGAGATGATTCATGGGCTGGGCTCGGATTTTAAAACATAGAGCTCAGCAAATAATGGGACAATGAGAACTGGGCCGGATGACGAGTCCAATGAAATCTGGGAATGATGACCGAGGCCAGAAAACATGGATTTCCCACTCAATGGGACAACCTGAGTTAGACATCTCCACTGCAATCATAATATTATTGTCTGGGACTGGTGTGTGTCAAGCTATAAGGTCCTCATGTCCTAATAAATAGGTCTGGTAGGTATGTCTGAGGAGTAAATTCGGAACGATGTGTGATGATGATGAGAGTGGGAGATGCTGGCTGGCTGGGGACAAGCCGCTGGTCCTGTAATTTGTTCTTCAGTTTGTTCCGAGCCCAGAGTCGACAATGAAATGTGCTGAAAAAGCTCAAATTTTATGGACCTTTCTCTCTCAGTTCTGTCTGGTGTGCGAGAGTGAAAACAGTGTCTCTCTTACCTCCTTCACACCCAGCCCACTACTTTTAACTCATTTTCATCTCTTTTCTCATTTCCAGAAATGGATTTGGACTCCAGTAGAAATGTCACGGAGAAACCTAGCCATGTCTATGTACACATTCTTTCTCCTCCTTTCCCTCCAAGAGATAGAGTCATGCTCGCTCAACCAATTGCCCTCTCTTTATCCTCTAATTTACAGCGTCTCATGTGTCAACCCTGCCCTTCTGCTAATTCCACAATCAGGCTTATCAAACTCCCGTTTCTGGAACTTCCAACATCAATCCTTTCAATGTGAATAAATACAATGTCGTCTACGCAGACTTAAACCCAATATTTACACACCTAGTTCGATGAAGTGCATCAATACTGGTTTTTAGATAGAAACACGACTTGTTTCTGTTTTTTGTTTTGGCTTCCGATTTTTATGCACTCTCAATTTGACGCAGATATTTTCAATGAGGACGGAATACCTAACTCAATTAACAGCTGGGATCATTATTGCTTGCATGCTTCAGGATATTAGAGTATGAAGCAATAAAATAAACGTTCCCTGTATCTCGAACAGGTGAACGTAGCAACCTTTGAGATATTCATAAAATTCACTATTGTCCAGAATGGGAAAGCCACATGTGCCAGTCAGATTTGTGTATTACCATGTGAGTACATACAGTAATTAGGTTAAGTGCACGGATAAATGAAAATGAGTTTCTTGCCACCCATTGACCGTTCATTAGCGGAACATGCGTCATGTTTCAATATTGTTGTACTTCTGAAACTTAAGTGCCCGAACTCCTCTAAAGCACGTAATTCCGTTATATGGTTCTGGGTTGGACTAGTTCTGTTCAACTTAATTTCTCCGCTCGTTATGTCTCTATAGTGGGCACTACTCCGTCATTAACATGATGTAAAAATCCTATTAAAAGCGGGAGTAGGGGGAGTGGAAACACAAAAATCCAGCCTGCTCACAAGTTTTATGACGGGCGGAGGAATGGAGAAAACAGGGAGTGTGTGGAGCGGAGTGGGATTTGAATGAGTGGAATGGAGGGACATTAAATACACTCCCGCCGCGGACTCTGGTACATTTCCTCATTTTTCCTCATCTCCTCAACTACGTCAACTTCCTATTAGAGCCAATATAATTAGACTCTGAGGCTGGCTGGACAGAGCACAATTCCATGAAACAAAGTCTCTGGTCACCAGCAGCCGGACGAGGACATCATGAGAGCCAGATGTCGGGAGGAATTGAGGCTACCAAATCATGATTTACGACTCTCCATACGCTCGCCTGCTCTCTGATTTGTCCCACTCCACTTTACTCCACTTTTCTCAACATTCCAATTTCCAACCGCAAATCTCAGAAGAGTATTAGGAAGGAGCGGGTAGTATTAAACCCATGGCTTGGTCTGGACATCATTGGATCTGGACTTTTCCTCTCAACCATTTATTCACTCTTGACAGTAAATTAAATTCTCAGATAATTTGCAAAGAGATTTGTACGGTTGGTCCAAGATATCATCCTAGAAGTTCATACTTTACGCAGGAGCGCCTTCAGGATTACACTACGTTTCGGAGCGTTTCCTCCACTAATACAAGAAAATTATATTATGGAGTATGGGATGAGAGAAATGAGATGAGCGCTCCACAAGTTTGTATCTGTCATTACAAAATGCATATTAACCACGGGAGGCAATTTTCGATGCACTGAGAAAATAGAATCTGCACTTAAATCGAAAACTTTTGCATTTAGAAATGGATCAATCTCGTACATCGAAGTTTAAACCTAACCTAACCTGACTAGAATCAAATTTGCTGCCATTTCAGACATAGTAGGGGTATACCAAGGTCGCGTACTTTCACCGCGTACTTTCACTTTTCGTACTTTTTCGTACTTTTTGATGTAAAAT
>JAQFYT010000144.1:0-34355 GCA_034694925.1 Ceratophysella denticulata
TTTCATCAGGTCACAAGGACAGAAATATGTATGTAGTGAAAGCACGAGGGTGTATATTTAAGATTAGGCCCGGATACCCCACCACAAATGCACGAGGGTGTAGGTTAGGCAATATTTACTTATGTGGTATTTACTAATAGGCGGTAATTATATGGAAGCAACTTCCACAGATGAGATAAGTGGCATGAATCCTAATAAGCACACGGGAGAGAACGTTCTCCAAGAAAAGCTACATAGTTAATCTACCTGCTTTCTCTCACCCTCCTGAACCACGGAGTCCGTCCGTAGATATGCGTTTTTTTCTTCTTCGCCAGAGCCTAAAACTAAGCTGAACTCTTACAATTACAAATGTTAGAATATGAAGCAGGCTGGAGCTGGAGCTACGGGCTGGACTCGTGAAAGTCGTATTTTTGTGGAGCTCCCTGTTAGCTTGCTTATTGATTGTTCCATATATTCTTTAATTTGGCCCACTACGTCAGGCTAGACATAGTCTGGATATGTCAGACTTCATGGAAATCCGGAAACATGAAAAAGACACACCTCATTCCATAAAATTCCATCTGGTTCAAATAGAAATTAGGTAGTGTCTATAGGTATACATAGAATAAATAATGTACGTTCAATTACACTAGAAAGTCGATATTCTATATATATATATATCTATTTATAAACGAATTCTGATAAAGGCTCGTAGGAATTGGAACCCTATAGATGTTTTTCTTTGAATGAATTGTAAACTAAAATGAAATATGAACTTTCATACTAAATTGTTTTCTCAGGAGGAAAAATAGAGTTTAGCATTATGCCATGAATTCCAATTTGCTATGCTTCCATTGAAGAGTCCGAAGAAGCGTGACAAGGGCAGGTCATTTTCGTTGGGAGTGAATGTTTCATTAACTCATTTTTTTATTTATTGAAGCAAGATATTACTGCGGCATGGAAATCCTATTTGGGGATTGAAATTAGGAGTAATTTGTTTCTTTGTATTTGCCAGCATGTGCCACCGTTCCACACTGTGGACTTGATCGAAGACCTCAAGGATGGAACGCGACTTCTGGCACTTCTCTCCGTCTTGTCTGGAGAAAAGTTGGTACGTATCAAACATTTCTCGCTCTCGCCTTGCAATCAGGCGGTTACTTAGTAAGAGACAGGCAGGCGACAAATAATGTGGGCTTTCTCTTTCTGCCGTTTGCTTCAACCCAAGAATCAGAATCAGGCCAGTCACATTTGCATGAAACCCAGGTTGATGAAACCATAGATGTGCTCACTGTTTCAGGAATATGTTATCCTATTAAGAGACCTAGCTAATTTTGGAACCTACATAGAATACCATTGATCCCTAAAATCTTCACTCCTTTGTTTCAGCCTATGGAGAAAGGACGAAATCTAAGAAGGCCACATTTCCTCAGTAACTGCAACACCGCTCTCCAGTTTCTCCAGTCAAAACGGGTATGCTTTCTTTCCTCATCGACATACAAAAACCTTAATAATAAATACTACACTACCATCTTCAAACCTCAAACGGCTGTACCGTGTCAGGCGTTTGAAGGGCTGCACTGAGCAAACTGTATTTATGTGCTGCCACCTGCAACATATACAAATACATTTGGAACATATCCAAACCAAATATGTATTTAGTTCTAATCCGTAATTGCTTGAAGAGCTAACTATTATTAGTAAATAATACGTTGCATTTTCGGATAAACAATGCGAAGCTACTTTGATTTCGATTACCAGCATGCAGGTGATAATTGTTTCCGATTTTGCAGATAAAATTGGTGAATATTAATTCATCTGACATCGTTGATGGGAAGCCCGCGGTGGTCCTTGGACTCGTCTGGACCATCATTTTATACTTCCAGGTAATTTGACAGAAAAAATGAGTCCGTACACTAAATAAATTGTCCAATTAAAAATAACTAACCCTGGCAGACTGTGAAGCCAATACAGATAACTACGAACTAAATACAATCTATAACTAACTGACTTCATGACTCATTTTCTTTTAAAAGAAGGCAATATTTACTTTCTCCAAGAAAACCCGTATACACTATGTACAACTTTCCAAAACCGCAAAACTAAACCGTCGTGTTTTGTTTTGAAGGCAACTAGAATTTAAATAATAGTTTTACAGATCCAGGAAAACGGTTAATTGTACTTAAACACCAAAAACATTTAAGCTTTTCTGATTCGTGTTCCAAAATAAGACTTCATTTATGCAATTACTTCTTACCGTCCGTTGACTTTCAAATGATAGAATCCCCAATGCTGCATTTATACCACAGTAATCTTAAGGAAATTAATTTTTTCGTTTCTAATTTTGTACTCTTTGCTAAGCTTCGATGCAGAGATCGGAAAGTGGTACGTTAAGCAGTTTAAACCTACTAGCTTCGCCTTTTTGCATGTTTGTAAATGTGCATGTGACAATCTTCGCTCTGCTTACACTGGTACCAACAAGTTCCAAGAATAATAATTGTGTGATGTACCTATATATACACCTGCAAATCGCCTGGATAGGCACTAAAATGATTTGTTTCTGCATGCCGCTGCTGGTCTTTCTCACGCACATTACCAAGCTCTGAAATTAGGTTCATCCCGTTATTGTCGTGATTTTGTATCGTCCATGTCTGATCTGAATATAGATTGAGGAAAACACAAAAGTCTTGGCCAGCTTAAGTTATCGTGTGGGAAGTACGCCGACTTCCAGTTTTGAGCCCACGGAGGGACCTGACAGACGCTTAAGTATCGAGTCTCCGTCCCCAAGTACAGTCACAACGAAGCAAGGGCGAGTTACCCCTTCGGAGCGTTGGAAGCAAGGAGCTAGGAAGGCACTTCTGCTCTGGGTCCAAGGCTTAATTAGCAAGTAAGCAACAACTACTCCTTAAATATCTTTGAGAGATAACACATTGAAATACCGACGCTGGTTCATGAAAACACACTAAACTTGATCGTCCACTAGGAAATTTGGCCTTGAAGTTAACGACTTCGGCAGCAGCTGGCGAGACGGAAACGCATTTCTGGCAATTATAAACAGTATAAGCCCTGGACTAGTAGACATGAATAGTCTTAGGACAGCTTCGAATCGAACCCGACTAGAAACCGCGTTTAGGCTGGCAGAGGAGCTCGGTGTTCCGCGTCTGCTGGACCCCGAGGATGTTGATGTGGCCAGGCCTGATGAGAAGTCCATCATGACATATGTGGCACAGTTCCTGCACAAGAATGTTCAGTCAGACTCCTTCAACACGGTCCAAGTGGTCTATGACGAGCTTTTGACTTGGCTCAACAAGCGGACGCAGTACATGGAACACATGAAACAAACCAATGGATTATCCTCACTGGGTTACCAAGAATATATTGCCATCCGAGAAGAAATGGATTTGAAGACTGAACCTTACAACAAGCTGAGGACGCTGGTGGAGTCCATGAGTATGATTGGGATTACGCAAGAAGCCTGGTTGCAGCTAAAAAGTTTGTGGGAAAAGCTTGCGTCTCAGGTAAAACTGTCACATTCCACCCTATTCATTGACATTATGAGGTTCGAGTGACTAATCGTAAACATCATATTGGATTCACAGTTGAAGGAGTGGCAGTGGAGTCTGGATGCAAATCTTCCGGAACCATTTGGTAAGATTGGCAGATGGCTTGCACAAGCAGAGAAATTATTAAACCAGAACGATGTGCCGGTTGTAATGGACGATGAAGCGGCACGAAAATTAAATCATGCTATTGAAGCTCATAAGGTTTACAGAACTCTTACAAATATCTTGAATTAGTAAAATGGTGTTAATTTTATAGCATTTTAAACAATTAAAAAAATCTTAATTTCAGGCTTATTTCAGTGAGTATCCACAAATCTTATCCGAGTTCAGGTCAGCTCTTAGTCTTCCATTCGTGAATCAATCAACTTCCACGTCTAATCAAATTCAGTCAATGGCCACACGTCTCAAAGCCATTGAGGCAGATGCAGCCAGACGGGTTATTCATCTCAAATATTTGGAGCATAAGGTATTTAAGTTTTATACCCCACTTCACTCACGAAAATAGTTTATCAATTTCTCCTTCAATATATTTTTCAGTGCTGCCTGGTTGCCTTCATAGTATTAGTTGAGAACAGACTGAAACAGTGGACCGTGAAGTACGGACGACAGGATCATGTCCAGGGTCTCATTGACCAATACAATAATTTTGTAAATCGGAATCAGATATTTTTGGAGTTTGATCGAGCCAATTCTGATATTAAAATTGTAATCGATGAATACAAGCGTGAAGGTGGGATAGGTATGGGCGCTAATTAATTAACCTAATAAATAAGCAAGATGAGTCCATCATTGGTAGAAATGTCCGCTTGTACTGGCACTGCAAGTTGTGTTTACTTGGTTAAGATGTACGAGAAGGGCGAGTGGCAGAGCACTTTCTCTGGGAAATCGGAGAGCGATGGAAAAGCATAAGCACAGAACTCCGATGTGCGAGTGCAATGATGCTTGAAGTTATATCCCACTGGGCACGCTACGACGAGCTTTGTCCAGAACTGGAGCTCTGGGTTGATCAGTCCATTCCAATGGTCCAACTACCCGAAGACCAAAGGATGGAATATTTCCAGGTTTGTTGGAAATCGGGTTTATCTTTCTCTACCCTGGCTCTTGGTTCGAAGCTGTAGAAGAGTGTGGGATTATTTATTCCAGGATGTGAGCATCTGGTTGGACAAATTCAATATTCTGGACGAAACGGTTAATTTCTTGGCTGCTACGTGCGATGAGCGGGTGGTGGGTCCGGTGAAGCTCCATTTTGAGCAATTAGCGGCTAAATTCCAGAGCGTGTTCCAAAACGTGAAACAATATCAATACGTAAATGCCAAATCACGAATGGAGAAAGATTTTCTCCAATCCCTTTCTTTACTTCAAACATGGCTGAAGAACGCTGAAGACCTTCTTCAATCCCCACAACCCATGAATGTCGAGTCAGCACGAGCTTATAATTCAAAGTTACAAGAAATCCATCAAGAAATTGATCTGAAGGACGAGGACTGGCGAGTGATTAATAAGCAATTCCAGGCACTCCTCCCTCATATTTCGGGACATGAACTCGAGCATTATTTGCACACGATTAAGAAAGAGAAAGGTACTCCCCTGGATTGATCGGACATATATTTTATTACCTAATGCACAAATTTTGATATTCTTGATCTGTGCCATTTCAACAGAGAGCCTAGTCCGCGTCCGTGCTCAACTTCCACAACGACAAAATGCAATTAATCAGCTACTCTCTCAACAAGAAGCCTTGATTAGCGGACAGGTAGAAATTGCGGATTGGTTGAGCAAAGCTGATATGCAAATGAACTCGTACTCTGGAGTCAGTGGAGGATTCAAAGTGTTACAAGAGGTTCTGGAAACTCATAGAAATTATTTCGCCAAGAAGCTGTACTACAAAACAATGCTAGAAAGTAAGAATAAGCTGATGAACAACATCGTCAGCACGGCAGGTCCTGATGAACGGGCTCGAGTGGAAGGGTTTTGTCAGCAAATGCGAGCGCTGAATGAAGACTTTCAGCGTGTTGAACAAACAGCTCAGCAATGGGAACAGGTTTGTTGTTTCTAAAGAGTGATTTTTAATTCGATCTGTAGTGATACCTCGTAGGAGTTGCTTCATGTCCCTCTGTTTATCGTGCTAGAAATTGAACGAGTCTATTCGGTGCTGGAGGAATTACGAGGAGAATCGACAGACAGTGATAGACTGGCTCGGAACCGCGGAGAAATTACTAAATGAGAGAAACCTGGACTCAAAAACTACAGTTGAAAATCACAAGGTATTATATTTTGTAATCTTGTATTCAGTGAACATGTACGATAATTTTTACTCCAAATTCTACAGAGTTATTTTGAACAAATTAATGACAAACCGCTGCGAGATATGCTGCTGGCCACCCAAGCTTTGCAACACTGTGTTCAACCGAATGAGTACGACGGCATTGTAAAAGCAGCGGAAGGTCTTAAAGCCAAATGGGTGGTAAGTTTTAGTTCTGTTGAACAATGGCTCAAATTTACCAAAGAATTTATTTGATTCTAAGTCATCCAGTTTCTTTACAAATAGAAAATCATGTCGAAAGCTCCGGTCCATTTAACAAAATTGGAATTTCGATTGGAAGCCACCAAATTGGAATCTTTGCTGAAAGAAATGGATAGGGAAATCTCAAATGAACATCAACAACTCAACAAGAAACACCCACCTGCAAGCATTCTAGCCAAGCATGCGGTAAATCAAAGTTTTTCTTCCGTACCCCTACCCACTACTGTCCCCGCCTGATCTTCCTTTGAAGTGGTTACTTTATGTTTTTTGCTGAATCAGGAATTCTTCGAACATGGAAGAGTGCCGGTGGAAGCCAAGAAATGCCTGGAAGTATTGTCGGTTACTGAAAGTAGATTTACTACGCAGCATCCCGAAGACCAGAGCCTGAGTGAACAGCTTCTGCAAGCAAAAACTGCTTTCAACTGTGTTACTTCTCGAGTCCAGCAGATGCAAACCATGCTGAATGAAATTCCCGAGCAGTGGAGCGCTTATAAAAACAAGTATGTGACTAGAATGAAGGATTGGCGTAAGGAATTATATTTGAGAATTCATGATGGGATGCATACCCGTTTGCCAGGTTTGCTGAAGTGGAAAGTTGGATGGACACAGTTGATCACTCCTTGCAGGGTATCTTGACAGAGGTCAATAGTGCTGATGAATTCGAAAGAGAAAAAGCCAGATTCCTTGTAAGTCCTTCCATGCTTGGGTCTTGCTCTGTGTTTACGTTCGAGTCATTCGAGTAAAGATAGTATAGATGTACAATTACTGGTCTCCTCAACCTCATTTTATTCTCCGTAAAAATCAAGTTACAGGTTCACTTTCTCTGTAGATTTATTTATTGTTTCACGCAGCTGATTAATCTGAGGGTATGACCAACTAATCTTTCCCTATTTCATCGTATTTCTCATTACGCAATTCGTAGGCTATCTAGTGGGCAAGTTGTAGTTCCGTTTTTAGACGGACTAGTGAAGAACTCACGGTGGAAATCCGTAAACCGTTGAAAATACGGTCGCTTGAGATTCGACAGCAGTTCTTTATGCGTGATCTTCAATTTGCTTTTAAGGCGTCATTCACCCACTCACCGCATAATCCTAAGTTGAATAATTCTAATTCGAAGATAAGCTGACATATTTAGTTGCTCTGCAGGAGATATGTCGGGATGTGGACTGCAGACGAGATGACATGAAGAAGCTTGTCCAAATGCTCGATTTACTGGTTTCTCGTCGCGCTGATGAAGAATCCTTGGAGGAACAGAATCTGCTGGAGAGACTCATCAAGAGATACAAGAGTCTAGTTCCCGCCATTGAAGTGTCCATGATTAAAACGGAGACTCACTCCAGATGCTACACCTATATTGAAGAAACTAAACGGGTAACGGCAATACTTTCTTTTGGCAAGTTGCAAGGTGTGTTAGAGAAAGGTCAATGATTGTTAAATACTTTTTATTCAAACGAACAGGTTTGTCAGGCTCTGGAACGCGTGGAAAAACTTTCAATACAAGACTTGTACCCCGATTCTTTGGAAGAAGTAGAAATGATGATTGAGAAGCAACAGAGCTTGATAAATCAGCTAGAAAATCAAAGGCCACTTGTCACTACGTTACAACAAAAGGGGAATGAGCTCACGAAAGATCCAAATGCTCCAGCATTTGTTCAGAGTCATGTTCAAGAACTTGATGGCGCCTGGACGGACGTGTACAACCAATCTAATCATAAACTGAAACAATTAAAAGGTATGCATTTCGTATCCGTGAATGGCCTTCACAAGTATTTATAATCTGTTTTTCTTGCAGCGACTCACAAGATTTGGACCTGCTATCGAAGCCAACGGGAAGATATTATCCACCTTCTGGATGAAACACAGTTGTTATTTGAAAACATAACTCCTGGAAAGGTCTCCTTAGATGATTTACAGGCCCAACAAAATACCTTGCATGTAGCCACAGAGGACACACTTCAACGACTCAAAGACCTCTGCTCATCTCTCACGGAAGTCTCCAAACCGGAGAAGAAACCTGTGCTAGAGAATGAAGTTCGAGAAATAGAGAAGCGTCTGCTGGAACTGAACGATCTGTTGGATCAAAAAATCCGACAATTGCTTGAGCAAAACGAGAAGATGGGAGGTGTGACTGAACAAATCGCAATACTCAGAGAATGGATGATTTCAGCCCAAAAGACTCTCCAGGATCTACTCAACTCAGAAATGGCTCCTGGTGAAAGGATGAGACAAACGCGAGAACTGCAGCTGCAAGTAGCCGAGAAAATGGCGGAGCTAGAGCGTTTGGAGAAGGATATCCAAGGGGGAGAAGACGTAAAACTGGTCGAGCAAGTGGGGTCATTGAAAGATCAAATGCAATCACTCAATCAAACAGTGAAAGTTCAGACTGTGCAAACAACACGAGCATTGGAAGTATTCACAGACTGCCAGGCGGATTTGGAGAAAGTTAAGCCCTGGTTGGAACAAGCTGAGTTGAAGCTGGCTATGGGGCTGAAACGTCCTGCTAACTTACAGGAGTCTAAACTGTTGTCACAACAAATTCAGGTATGTAGATATAGATAAAGTACTTCATTCCAAGATGTATGCACGAATTGCGCTACCAACGATAATGGAAAATGGTTTATTTAATGTATTTTTAACAGGAATTTGCTCTGGAATGTAAGTCCAACCAGGCAATACTTGAGGATTCGGCCATTCGTGCTGAGAAGATTGGAAAGCTCACTTCGGCTAAAGATGATATTGATGCCGTTAAAGCCAAGTGCAGCCGGATTGGTGTAAGTAACACAAATATGAGGAATCTCATTGTATTACAGATTGAAACTCGTGTTTGTATTGGGATCTTAATTTTAATTTTTTTTACAGAATACTGTAGCTCATTGGAGTGACAATAGCGGCTCCCTAGCCCAGAACTGGGAGAAGCTCGAAAATTCTATTGAACTTGCTCAGAGTAAACTTGATGCAGTTGAAAGCAAAATTAAGCCAGGGGTCAAGTATGGTGTTGCGAGTATAACAGAACTTGAATCAGAACTTGCAAAACTGAAGGTAAATAGCACAAAAAAAGCAACACAATTTTCATATCAGGCATTCGTCTGATAAGGGGAAGAGTACACAAGCATATATTGTGGGGTACAGAGTCTCGTTAGTATCTCATTGAGATTATAGAATTGTTTACGTTTACTAGTGTAAGAGAAATGTAGTAGGTTACCGAATAGTAAGCAGTTCCTTAAAAAGGATTCGCCGTTTCATTTGTGTACAAAAATATAGTGAAGTAATTTAATATTTCATCAACATTCCTCCTTGTTCATTGTAATCTACTGAAGTTATTGCGGAATCAAAATGTATGTCTATTGTAATGAAATTCATGCTATAATTTTTAGGAGCTCAGTGCAGAGGTTGTGCAGGAGCAGGCCAACTTACCTTCTCTGACGAAGCAGTCCGATTCCTTGGCGCAAAATGTATCTCAGGACGCAGCCTTACTCCTCAATTCCAATCTGACCTCTCTGAAGGCGAAGTGCACAAAAGTTGCGGACAGTATTAGAGCTAATATGAACACGATATCAGATGCAAAAATTACTAGGTGAGTATAATATAGTTTTATTGAATGGTAAGCATTTATGAAATCTACACGGATATTTACTTCTTTTTATGAATTCAATCATACATTGTATACCAATTACTTTTACAGGCAAGGGTTTGAGGAGAAAGTGAAAGCCCTAAATTCGAAGATTGAGGATTTGAAGAGAAAGCTAGATTTTGCACATCTTGATTATGACACACTCGATTCGTCTTACCAGCATGTTCAAGGTCTGGCCCAAGAGTACAGTGGAATGGACAGCCAGTTTCAAGGTGCATATGAGGATGTGAAGCGACTTGCCGCTATCTGCCCGTCCAAAGAAGTACCCCAGCTATCAAAACAATATTCTGATATCTCCGAACAGTACCAGGATCAAGCCAGCAAACTGAATGATGGCAAGAAAGCTTTGGCGGAATGGGTGGAATTTCACAATTGGCACACAGAAATAAAAGATTCTATCGCACATATAGAGAAACGATTAGAGGTTCCTGGAGTCGATGAAACGATTTTGACAGAAATTGTTGAGGAAGTTGAACTAGTTGGTCGTAAATCTATTGAGTGGGAACCAAAGGCGAAGTTATTGGATGTTTTAAGCACTAAAGTGGGTATAACGATTCACGACAGTTCAAACCGTCCACTGACTGCTGTCAGCATTCAAGATCAGGTGAAAGGACGCGTGACGGAGTTGAAAACGAAGTTGGGCAAGTTCAGAGATAAGTCTGAACTGAAGAAATCTCAATGGGGAAAGCTACACGATTGTCAGGAAGTGTTGTCGAATCTCTTGCTCCAGTCACAAGAAGCTGTTCTAACGCTCCAACCCGAGAAGTGTGACCTTCCATCGTTGGAACAAGTATGTGAGAAACTGCGCGCTATAGAAAAGTCCCCAGACGCACACCTGAGTTTAAAGGCAGAGATCCACACACTAGGAAAAGCACTCATGCAAGAGGATCAGACAAATATGGCCACTATCCAGGGTATAATTCAATCCTCTGACGTCAACTGCGACAAAATGCAGGCGTTAGTAAAAGATAAACTGCAGAACTACACGACGGCTGTAGACTTATGGAAGAAGTACTTAGAGAACAAGGCACAACTTCAAGCTTCTCTGGTCGAAGCTGATGAGATGCTCAAATCTGCCTCACAAGTAGTGCCAAATGACTCGGTAACTGCTGCTGCGACATTAGGCAATTTGAAGAGGTGCCTTGAGACTTTGAATAGAATTAAGCCTTCCCTCATATCCTGCACCACTTTGAATACCAATCTCTGTTCGGCCCTGCACTCCTTACCGAATGTACACGGAATCTCAGGGGTCTCGAATGAACTAGTCCCACTCAAGGCTCATTACGAGAACTGTGCCAAGGGACTGGCGACCAATCTTGCACATATCGAAACACAATTGGTTCTCTGGAATACGGTAGAATCCACGAGAGACGCTTTGTTGAAATGGCTGAGTGACACCAGCCAAGGACTCCAGAATGTTCAGAGAGATATTTCGAGGAGTGAAATAGTTAGACAAAAGCTGGACTTGTACAAGGACGAACTAGGAGATAAGTACAACAGCAAGATGAGTCTTCAGGCGAAGCTGAGCCAACTGCAGCAGATGAATGAAAGAGCCATCCCTGCTGTCTCCTCCATTAGTTCAGAAATTGATAAAGGGTTTGACTCTTTAGATCTCCTGGCTAAACAACTCGAAAGCTCACTCTCCAACTTCGAGGAGCAGAATCAAACAATGAAGTCATCTATTAAAACCCTGTCCGACAAAGTATTGAGAGTAAAAGATAAAATTTCCAAGTGTGAAGATCGGACTGGACCCATGAGTGCTCTTGTTCAAAGACTAAATACGCTGCAGGAGGCTAAGGTCGAATATAGGAACTTAGAACCGCAAGTCGGAAAACTTCAGGAGCAGATTTTGAACTTGAAATCCCAACATCCCTTAATAACAGAAAGTCCAATTAATTCAGAGTTAAAAAATGTGAGTAAGACATTGGATGCTTGTTCTATTCAAATTGAAAGTTTTGCTGCTGGGTTGAAAAGTGTACTAGAGAAGAACTATGCGGATAAGTTCAATAGTGCTAGCCGCGGTGTAGCCAGTTTAGTTGAAAGCCTGAAATGGTGCGAGCCTAATAGCATAATTGACGCTTATACATTGGACACTGTGAAAGGGACCTTGAAGGAAATCGACCAAGGGGTAAAGGAGGTCAAAGATATACTTCCTGCTATTCAGGAAGCTCATAAACTCTACCAAGACCTTGAAGACTTTCATCGGCTCAACGAATTGCACTTGGAATACTCAAAATTAATTAATGATCTGGATTACGTCGAGAGGAACCTCAATGTAATCAAACCCCACGTTATGGAGTTTTCTAAGCTGTGGAGTAATTACGCCACACTCTCCGAAGAAGTGATGCAAGTACTAAAAGATATTGAAGCTAAAACTAAGGCTACAACTGAGCCGGTAGAACTGGCTACCGTTTCCAAGGTTTTGAAAGACGCTGAGTTGATTTCCCAGGAAATTTCAGGCATTGAACCAAAAATGATCAAATTGAACAGAGTCAGTGATGGTCTCCTGCAGCTGTCACCTGAGTCCCGGAGTGCCCAACTCACACCTCAGCTCAACGCACGATACCAAAGTGCTTCGAAGCAGGTGGAAGCACAAGTGGAGCGATTGCAAGATCTGGAGCAGAGTATTGCAGCTCACAAGGGAATCATGGCGGAGGTAAATGACTGGATGGTCGGTGAAGAAGCAAATCTGGCTTCTCTGGAAGAGCTTTTTAGAAGTGGAATCAAGCCTGGTTCTGACTATCAGGATAAATTAAAGCGGCTGAAGGAGATGTTGGATTCTAAAGTAGCTCAGAGCTATCTGAAGAAGTTAGCAGAGTCAGGAGAAACCATTATTCATGGCCTCACAGGCGAAAGTAAGGAACTGATTCGGAACCAGGTTCGAGAGTTGAGAGATCGTGTCAACCACCATCAGGAGGCCGCAAATGCTCTGGTAAAGAAAATTGAAGCTGTTCAACTTAATATATCATCCTTTGCGGAACCATTCCAACGGGTTCGGAATTGGTTGGAGGATGCCAAAACCCAGGTTCCGAGTCTACAAAATTTACAACCAAATTTGTTGGACAAACGAGCAGCTCACAATGCATGTAAAGCCCTTCAGCTGGATTTTTCTTCTCACGCTGATCTGGTTCAAGTTCTGAGTGACAAAGTTCGAGAATTGAAAAGTCAGGAAGCAACTCTTCAATTTCAGGAATTCTCAAATGACTATAATCAAATGCAAAATGTCGTGAAGTCTTCTGTAGAGACTTCGAAGAACAATATGCTTGACCACGAGAAGTATGAGCAACTCTATGTCAATTTTTTGGATTGGTTGAAACAATTGCAGAATCGTCTCAAAGCCTCGATTCAGGGTCATGTCAGTGACCTTTCGGGGACAAAACAACAGATAGAGACTATCAATCAATTGCTCCAGAGTGAAAGTGAAGGTAGGCTTAAGCTAGAAGAGTGTAATGAACTTTTGAAAACCGTTCTCCAACAAACGCATTCAGATGGATTGCCAAGTTTGAAAGAATCACTGAAGAAGGCGACCAACGATTGGAATGAATTTTTGACCCGTTGTCGTACAACACGGGAAGATTTAATTAAAAAGTTGGATCGAATACAGGGATGTGCAGCTGAAATAAAAAAATTGTCAGACTGGTTACAGCGAATGGAATACCAGGTACGTAACGAAGTATCACAATTCTCTCTCTTGTGGGATGGAGACTAATTTAGTCATCTTAGCTAGAGTACAGTATTTTAGACCAGAATCGGCTTATGGGATGAACCCTGGAGCCCGTCCAATATATTTCCGTGATAAAAGTTCAAAATACATACCTATAAGAATATCGAAATCCAAGTACAGGATGGCATATAATCTTGTAGCTTTAGCCCTCTCTGATTCATACTTCCGAAAATCGCACAAAGAGTTGCCAAATTAGAACTTTATTTAAGCGTGGAGAGTGCAATGATAGCTTACCCCTTGTTGCAAGCGATCGTTCCGCAACAAAGCAACAACGAAGAAATATCGCGTTTTTATGGCCGCGCCGCCGGCCATTTCCCCTCCTCGGTTGGAAACTGAACCCGGTAGTTTTTGTCTTGCAAACTGCTGAGGTTACCAAAGGGTGCAACTCGCATGTTTCCATTTATATTTTGAGCTGTGATGCCGGTCGATAAAAGGAGCATAACGGTCTCGCAAACATGCATGATTATAAATTAGGGGAATTGGGTGTAATATATGATCAAGCTGGAGATAAAGAAATCGGACAACGAAGCTAATATATTGGATTCCACTTGTAGGTAAAGGACCAATCCTTCGAACCCAACGTCGAGCTGAAAAAGGTTAGGTTGGAAAAACTGAACGGACTTCTACAGGAAATTGCCACCCAGGAAAATGAAACTCTGAAGCTGGAAAAACAGGCGTCCGGTGAGGGTGACATTGAAACCCAGACCATAGTTTCTCAGCTGCGTTCCAGATATCAAGGCTTAATTCCATCAACCCAGGTCAGTATACGTATCAGCAAGGATCACTTGATAGTTGTTACAAAGTCATTTAAGATTTACAATGACTTTCTAGGATCTGATTTCTCGATATAAGAGCTACGTGGGCGATCATGAAAAGTTTAATAGGAACCACGCGGATTTTATTAACTGGATAAATGCCACGAAAAAGAATCTTAAAGAAAATTTTGAGGTTGTCGGAGTCTACGATGTTCTTCAGGTAAGAGTTGGAATATTGTAATCTTAGCGTGAGTACAGTTTTCTTGAAGTTAAATTACCCGCCGTGTTATGATTCCTAGGATCGTCGGGATAAGCTAACGACAATCATAGCGGACTATGTAAAAAGATCGAATGAGATGGAAGCATTAGTGGAAGCCGGTGAACTACTTTACGCCCACACTTCTCCCGAAGGACGAGATATTATTCGTAAACAAACAAGGTACACATACTATAATTCTTGAATAATACGATCCAGCATTGCATGGATCAATTTCGATGATCCATTGCATCGCATGGCTTATTGATAGCGGTTGGAAACAGAAGAATCACGAACTTAATTGAACTTTGTACTGACGCTTACAGGGAATTGAGAGAAGAATATGAGGCGCTGGGGGACTTCGCTGCCAACAACCTTCAAAATCTGGATTCATGTTTGTCTCAATTTGGGGATTTTTCGAATTCCCAAGATCAATTGACCAAGTTTTTGAAGGATATTGAGCAGTCCATGTTAGCGAATACACAACTCAAGCCTTCAATTCAGGAGAAGCGGAGTTGTCTCAGCAGTCATAAAGCAGTAAACCAAGAAATCGTTAACAAGGAAACTTTGTGCCAGGCTGTATGTGGGAAAGCGGAAGAGCTTATTAGTAAAACCAAGGACAAATCTTTACAAGTGTTTGTAGATTCTATTAATCAGTTATTTAAAAGTATTAAGGAGAAGTCTAACGATCTTCTCCAGAAGCTGGAGAGTAATGTTACAGCTCACGCCACTTTGGATGGCCTTATCAAGAGTTTCTTGGACTGGCTCAACCAGCACAAAGAAAAACTGGCTTCTCTGGATGACACAACTGGGGAGAAAGGCACGATTGTGAGGCGTTTAGAAGATCTTCGTTCTCTCAATAGCGATGCAGAAAAGGGTAAAACGCAACTGGAAGGAATTAGAGATCTTTTCCCATTCGTTGCGTCTACAACTTCCGAAGCTGGAGTTAAAACTATTGAAGCTGAAATCTCGGGTCTGACCCAGGGTTTCCAGGGTTGTCTCGACAGTGAAAGGCTTCTAGAGCAGAAGTTGAATGCAGTGCTTAAGAACTGGAAATTATTTGATGGCAATTTTCAGGAGCTCACAAAATTCTGTAATGAACAGGAAGCCACATTCCGATCTCATAGTCTTTACCCCAATCTCGAAGAAAAACAAGCTGCTCTGAAGGATTTCGTGACCAAGAGCAGAGTTGTGACAGATTATGAACCAAAGGTGAACGAGTTTTTAGACAAATCTCACGAACTGGTCCGCTCCAGCAATGTGGAAAGAATAAAGCCACTTATTACACAACTAAGTAACAAGTATCAACTACTTCACGTCCTCAGCAAGGAGCAAGTGAAGAGATACCAGGCTCTAGTTGATGACCACGCCGCTTACTTAAATGAATTCAAAGTTACAGCTACCGGCCTAGCTAAGTTAGAACAGGCTCTGAGTAATTCCCAATACTCAGTTCCAAACTTGCAGAGTTTAAATTTGGAAAAAGAGAAAGTTCAACAGAAAATATCAGCTGTTACCCGTTGTGGTGAAAACCTTTATCCTGACACATCGGCCAGTGGTAGGGAGGAAATACGTCTGGAATTGCGGGAACTAGCAGACAAATATGACAAGCTCAACGCAAACCTAAATGAGCTCCAACGAAAGCAGGTAATTAATACTTGTTGGTTATTGTATGTAGATACGATAAGACAATTCCCAGAAGTCGGTTGCAGTAGTTATATGTAATCTCGCGAGGCGTACACGAATGAGTAAAATAAGCAGCCATGTCGGCTTATAGGGTAGTACCGCCTTAAGTCAGAGCAACGTCGGAATCATTGACCAGCTCTTCATATTTTGGTTTAGGTTACGGATTCACAGCAATGGTCGAGTTACAATGACCAGTTCAACCAAGTAGTGGATGCCATTTCTGGCATTGAAAAGACTGTGCTGAAGGAAAGACCGAATTGGTTCTCTATTCCGGACACGCGAACGAAATTGATGAAGGTGAAAGCAGCCCTCCAAGACGCCAACAGCTTGAGAAAAATGATAGACAGCGTGAGTGAGAAAGGACAGATCTGCATCGACAGAAATCTGGCTACAGCGGGGAGAAATCCTGCAGAAGAGATCAAGACCACGAAACATCGATATGAGACCCTATTAGAAAACCTTATCCATTCTGTTTCCAATCTGGAGACGGCTGTTGATCAGAGCGAGGAATGGCAGCTCCTTTCTCGAAAGCTCAAAGATTTTCTAAAAAACATACAAGAAGACTTCCATTTATACAATGGTAAAATCTCTTTGCAAATACTTCACTCCACAAAACATCTTCCATTCGTGAATGGAACCCGTCCAAGAGAGAACTGGATTTTGAGTTGTCGTATTTCTTCTTTTTCCTTAGATTGTAATGGAGCAAAGGTTATGTTACAAACCAGACTCCAACGAGTCGAGGAATTGCGAGTTAAAATGGGCGAAGGTCAGGGATTGTGTGAGGCGCTGGAGTCTCTGCTTTCCAAATTACCAGAAAACGTACCAAGCGAAGCCAAAGAAAGCTTGGATAACGAGTTACAAAATCTCAAGTAAATCCGCAACAATATTTCATAATACTCAAGTTGGAATTGGAATACCAACTTGCAGCGAATACGAGAAGTTAGGGAAGTTATTTCAGAGAATACAATTAGTGTAATGCTAAAAGGATAAACTGAAACTGCCGTGTGCATAATCCTTGACTTCTCATATTCACATACATATTATGATATTCGACTACTTATTCCTCGTTCGACTTGATTTAATTATATTGTATCATGTATAGGCTTGATCATGCGGAACTGAACAACCGTATTCTAGATTTGAGTGAAAGACTCAATCATAAAATTAAACAATTCAACAAGTTTAAGGATGACTTTGAGGGTCTCGCCACTTGGCTTGGAGATGCTGAAAACACGTTAAAATCATACCTGCCTTGTAATACGCTCGGTGAGAAAGAAGAACAGTTGAGTCAGTATGAAGTAAGTGTGGTCTGGTATTCATCTTAGCTATTATATTTATGGCTTGGTTTATGATGAGCAACTGTCTTTTTTGCGAAACTGGGTGCGGCTATACTGCTTTAAGCAAACATTTTCGCACTGGCTTACAAAGCGCTTCCAAGGAGAAATGGATCGTACAATCAATTAGCAGCACTCGATCGGCAGAAACCCTTGCTTCTGTTTGACTGAAGCTGTCATGATTTGTTTTGCAGCTTTCTGACTCGCCTGATCGGGATTAGGGAGCTTGACCGAAGATAGCTAAATGGTGACTCTAACGAATTAGTATGTAGGTACCTAAATAGCTAGGATATAAACATAGTAAAGTAGCTTTGGTCCCATGCTATAGCGACAAAAACAAGAGAGATAAGGAGAAAGTATCAATGCAAACCAATAATAGCTGCCAAAGTAATAACGGCCACAAAGACAACGAATAGCGATCGCCCACAAAGTAATAACCACTATGAAACTATATTGATTGCATTATCTGATTGCCATTTTGGAAGTTGAATATCCTAGTAACTGATCCATATTTTTATCACACAGCGTTTTATTGCCAGTTCCCCAATCAACTAGTGTTACTCATTGGTCCCCAGGTCCGAGTTTTGATGCGTTGTCGGTTACGCTTCTGCTTTCGTAATATAATATTTCAAAATTATTATAAAATAATCTTAAAGTGTACACTTTATCAAAAACTATAATGCAAGTCGTATATTTTCCCCGCGGAAATGGTTAGCGCATTACTCGTAATTGTAAATGTGCAACTGGATGGTCGGTAGTCGGTATTGCAGGTAGCTGATGTTCTTGGTTGTTTCTCCACTGTCTTTTTGTTTTTCCGCCATTGTGGTGGCTACTGGCTACGCTCTGACATTTTTCGTGGTATACTCGCAAAATGGTAGTCGTGTTATCCTTACATGAAATCAAACCACAGATTTGATAGTACACTAGTTATTATTCGGTTAGGTATGTAGGCATAGCTAATTCTAAAATTTTGTACTATTTTGTGTAATTTTGAAGTATTTGCTTTAATGTGTTCCAACCAATGCCTGAAAAGCTTAAACCACTTTGAAACCCCGGGTTCTAAATTTACAATAAAATAGTAGCTAAGGGTATTAAAGCTTTGCAAATGCCGAATTCACTTATACCAAGATAATTTCAAATACGAACGCTTTTCATAAAATAATGGCGGTCTGACATTATAGTTACTAGTTACTAGTTTCGAGTATTAGTTCCCTATCTGTATAAGCCCCAAACACGTTTTCATTTTTATTTAGCCAGTAATACTGCCAACACCAATTACTACAAACTTACTAATTTATGGGTAATTTATTGGAGATTGGGGAATTATAACAAAAGCAACGAACGCCAGCACAGCAGTGCGTGCAAAATTCGTCAACTACACGTTTTGATGATGATGATTTTCTTTTTCGAACAGGATTTTTCAAAGGTTATAAATTCAAGAAGTTTAGACATCCATGAATTTGCTAATCTTGCTGACAGCGCACAGCAAGTAAGGCTGGATGCCTTAAATGTTTTTGTAATACCTGTAAATTTTTGAAGATGTTTCGTTTTTGGTTTTTTGTAATCGTAACTCAGGCCGCGTTTGTCCAAGCTTTTCCTGCTTCCTCCCAGTATCTTGAACTTACCAACAACCTGTACTATATATTACTACTCGCTGCTTGTAATATAAGATACTAATTCAAATTATAACTTATATGTATATTGTATATAACCTATTTGTATATGTGTATGAACCATTCCCAGATACTGTTCCTAATTAGCGTTTCGGTTTTAGTCACTCCAACGGAACCTGAAGGATAATCTTACGAAGAAGGTGGATGACATTCGGCTCCTGGGCTCGGATTTAGTCGAGTCTACAGCGCTTAGTGATGTGCAACAAATTAATTCTAGATTTCAAGCTGTTCAAGTCGTCTGTAAGGTACGTTCCAAACCCTAGAATCACACTACACGTCTCCGGAAAACAATTTAAAGGCCCTTTTCAAATCTCGAACCTATAAGCAACGAAGGAATTAAGTCCGGAACTCCGATTTAGAATACGGCATTCAGCTGCGCCTTTATATTTTTAGTTGTAAAGAGAACCAAAGTGAAAATAACGTTTATGGTCATGTATGTAATTACTTATTAAAAACTTGGTTGGAACAGGAAATTGTGAAGAAGTGCACGGATGCTGTTCGGGATCACAAGAGTTTTTCAAATGAGACTGAGAGGTTCCGGAACTGGTTGAAGGAGGCGGAGCGGAAGGCAGAGACCTGCAAAGGAGCGTCTGGAAATCGGAAGGAGTTGGAAGAAAAGGCGGAAGTCCTGAAGGCCCTCTACGTTCAGAAACCCACCGGAGCCGGTCTTTTGAATGGACTGGTACTGGCTGGAGAAAAGTTAGGAGCATCCACAGGGCCTGAAGGTATCAACGCAGCTGCTTCCAATATAGAAGAGTTGAATGCGGCATTTGAAGGCTTATATGATGGCCTCTCAGCCTCAGAGCGTGAAATCCAGGAAAAACTCCTCAGGTTTGAAACACCACAATTCCCAACTTGTGAACAAGGCCAGCTTTTAAGCTCAATGTTCCCAAAACTATATTCACAATTCACTTCGTATTTAGGTGGTCTACATTTGATGAAACGAAGGGTCAGTTCATGAAGAAGCTCACAGGTTTCGAAAATAGATTACCGAAAGAACTGGAGTTGAAATCGACTCTTGATGAAAAGCGAGGATACTTGACTGAACTTCGAAGTATTTTGCACGGTATCGGTTCGTGCCAGCAGGACGTTGTCGAGTTGAAGCTCAAGGCTACCCAGGTCGAGCCTGAAGAGTCGGAAACTATTAAGCATGCAACTGACGCTCTTTGTCAGCAGTATGCTGGTCTCCTGACAAGGGCCCAGGATTTTGTTAGCAGATACGAAGGAATTGTTTGTAACACCAACAACTATATCAAGGCGGTCCAAGACACACAGGAGTGGTTCGAAGGAACCAACAATACGATCTCCTTGTGGGGAGATGAAAATCAGGACATCACTTCGTGTCGATCCAATCTAGAACGGCTGCAGGTGATTTCTCAAACATATTTATTAAAGGGGGCCATGGATAACGAGCGAGATTCTACCATATTTTTCTGAAATCGTTTCACAGAACCGTCTGCAATCATTACCTGAGGAAACACGAATAGAAGAAATTAGACAGCTCGGTGAGATTGTGCTCCCCGATACTGCAGAGAGTGGACAAGCGAATATTCGGTTGCAGATAAACAACTCCATACAGGAGTTTGAAGCCTTGCGGGCGGCGATTATGTAATCAACATAAATCTAAAATGCATATTGTATTTATTGATACTTCTTAATGAAGTATTTTCGGGCATGCTACTTTTTGAAATAAAGTAATAAAATAGAGTGTATAAAACGTGCGTAAAGTAAGAAATAGGGAAATAATAAAATAATAATATTTGGACTTCAGGTCCAGCATTGAAGCTCACCAGGCTCGTCTTCGTCAATGGAGTGCATTTGATACCGAGAAAGATAGTTGCATGGAAAGACTGAAGGAGGCTGACGGAATATGTAATGGCGTCCATTTGAAAGCCACACTGCCTGAAAAAATTGAGCAATGTCGCATATTACAGGTACGTCAATGGTACATTCCATTACACAAAGTAAGCGTAAATGACGTTGAGTTTCCGATCGTTGAAAAAATGTTTCAATGTTATGCATTCAAATGACAGTCCTTGAAAGCTGAACTGAAAGGTCGCCAGCTAGAAGTGGATTCTATCTCGGAGAAGGGTTTGAGTTTGCAGAAACAGGCGCTACCTTCGAGAAGTTCGGCAACTTCCACGCTGGACTTGACTGCCAAATACCAGCAACTCACAAATAAAGTTAAAGAACTAGCTAGAGAATGGCAGGACTACGTGAACAACCATGAAGACTTGAACGCTTCCATGGATCAATGCAAGAGAGGAATTCAAGAAATTACCGAGAAGTTGGCTTACTGTTTGGACTACTCCGCTGTTTCACCGCAAAACCTTCAAGACAAATTGAGTACAGTACAGGTGAACAACCCGGCATTACAAATTCGTTGGATAAATACTTCTTAGGTTATATTTTTCCTAATACCGGCTTAATAATGTATTCCAGGACTTGCTGCTTAAGAAGGATGACGGATACAAACTCATTCAAAGAGTTCATACAACATCCCAGTTGGTACTGGCAAACACGGCCACGTCCGGACATCAACCCATTATTGAATCTGTGGAGGCCATGCAAACGGCGTACAGCGGCTTATGTGCAAAAATGATAGAAACGAAAACTGAATTAGAAGAGAGTATATTAACACAGCTGGGTATTGATGACAAAATTCGCCAGTTGAATAAACTCCTTGATAACGTGTCACCGCAAGTCGAGGCGGTGGTTGCTTCAAAGAATTTGAATGAAATCCGAGTAAGTCTTGATTTTCAAGCACTAAGTGTATAATAATTATAGTACATACGAACTTATTATCCGATAAGTGGTTCTTACAGGCTTAGAGATAGAAACTTATTACCTAATTAGGAATACCAACCTGCAAGTTTTCGAGAAAATGTTTTTGTTACTCGTTGATTAACTAATAACAAATTCAATTTTAACAGAATATCGACGAGAAACTGAATCGCGAGAAGCTGGAAGCAGATAGCTTGAGATCCAAAGTCGGGGCTTTTGCAGCCAATGCGGCTTTGAGTCAGCCTGGACTTGATACCCTTAGAAGGTACGACACATTGTGCGATGTTGTCAGAGAATTGAAGCAAGACCTGGAAAACCAGGACAAGGCTCGAGAAACCCATAATGCCGCTTGTGATGAGCTCCTCAATTTCTTGTCACTCCTTCGGGAAAAGAAACAACAAGCATTAGCAGATAAGCTTTTCGACGTGGAAGCCGCTAATTCAGTTTTCAATGCACTCATGAACAAACAACCTCAGGCAAGTATACTACTTGATCGAGTGCTAGCAACCGGGGAAGTTGCAATGGCAAATGCTTCTGTCCAAGAAAAGGATCACATTAAATCAGGGATCCAGGACAGCACGAACAACTTCAACTCACTCTTCAAGGAAATCGAGAGAGATTCTGCGAATTTGGCTACAACACTCGCTCAGTTACGTGACTGGAAAGAAGAATATGAGCGCTTATCTGATTGGCTTCAGCAGAATGAAATACTAATCAAAAACTCAAAACTCACACTTCTTGCCTCGATTCAAGATAAGACTCAGAAAGTCGCTGATACGAAAGATGTGATATCCAAATTAGTGAGTGGGGAAGTACAGATGAAAAAGCTCAATGACTCCTCTGTCAACTTACTCAATTCACACTTGGACAAATATGTTTCAACTCAACTACAAAGCCTCAATTCTCGTTATAAGGTATTGAAGTAATAAACACTAATTATAAAAATAGAGTAAAAGAAGAAATGACATTCCATTCTCTCCGTGTAGATTCTGTTAAACATGGCAAACGACGTGCTTAAAAAGGTAGAGAACAACCTGGAGTGTCATTCCGAATTTTTGAGCAATTTGGAAAACTCGAAGCGCTGGATCGAGAATGCTAGGGAAATTATTCGCGAATGTTCCGACACCAGTGCGTCTTCTAAAAAGGAGCACCTAGAAGCAAATTTGGAATCTATTAAGGTAACTAACGCGAACACGATTGGATTTGATGAATCATTCTGCTGACGTGGTCCCAAATGAAATATTCTATAAATTCTTTCATTTGTAGAGCCTCGTTCTGCGACAGGATGAAGGACAGAAGCTGGTTCATTCCACAGTTAGTTGGGGAGAAAAAGCTCAGCGAACAACGCGATCAGACGGGAAAGACGCCATCAACGACGAAATGAAGGCAATTCAAGTGGAGTGGGATCGACTGGTCAAGAAAATGGGAAGTGCCAAAGTTACAATTGAGACTAATTTGCTACAATGGGCGGACTACAACACGCAATTTTCTCTCGCGCAACAGTGGCTCACTGACAGAGAGTCAAAGCTCAAAGAAGTGTCCAGTAAAAAGACTGTACCAGTTCCGGGCATGAGTTCAATTGGAGACAAGAAGGCTAAGTTGAAGGCCACAAATACCATCGTCCAGAGCATCGAATCACTGGAGCCCATGATTGAGAGTATTACCACCAAGGCGGGTACTCTTCTCCAGAATGCCCCAGCATCCCAGATTTCAACCCAGTACCAAACTCTGACAAAAACTGCTCAAGAGATCTACACAAAACAGAAGGAAATGGTTGATAATCATCAGGTGATAGAACATGAATTAATATAGATGTACAGATAAATGCTTCAATTTAACTTGCTCTAACTAGAGGATGTTTAAATAACAGGCATTCGTGGACCTGTATAATGAGTTCAATTCCTGGTTAAGAAATGCAAAGGAGAGACTGAGCAAAAATTCAGACCCTGTGGGTGACTCAACGGAAATCTCCTCCAAATTGGTTCAGTTGAAGGTTTTAAAGGCGGAACTTCCTGAAGGTCAACTCAAACTAGATGCTGCACTAGTGAAAGGACGAGAGACTTGCCGTATTGTTGACGTGGAGGATTGTGAAGTGATTGAGCGAGATCTGGCCGCATCAGCTGAAGAATTCGATAATTATTCGTAAGTCGTTTAATCGGAGTTGAATGCTCGCAGATCATGATGTCGTTATGCTTTTCATTTCGATTATTATGTTTGTTCGCTGCCCAATGCGAATATGATGCTCACAAATATGAGATTTTCTTGCATTAGGCAGGCTTTCATTTGGTAGACGATCATGTATTTCTTGGAATAGACAAGAAGGGCAAAAAAATAACCACACGCTTTTCCTCCATTTAAAAAATAGGTGAAAACTGCGGTACCTTTTTGAGGTTTTATTGATTTACGGTCATTCTTGTGAACAGGGAAAGTTTGAAGACCTTGCAAGATAGTTTAGAGAGTTCTCTAGTTCGATGGAAGGAATGGGATGATCAGCGAGCCAACGCGGAAGAATGGATAAGCAAAACTGAACAAGAAGTGAAATCCTTCAACAAATTGAAAAATACGTTGGTGGAGAAGAAATTGGCGTTAGAGCAGTTCCAACTCCAACTTCAAGCAGTTTTTGATTGGCAGGCGGAACTTGATAAACTCAATATGAGCGCTCAGTTATTGCTGGAAACATGTGCGGATTCTCGTGTTTCCAACTCCGTCACCCAGATTTCCACGAAGTTCAATGCCTTGCTCTCACTGGCTAAGCTGGAATTGAAGAAGCTGGAGTGTGAGTATCAGGAACATCAACAGTATGAACTGAACTCATCTGAGTGTCAGGACTGGATTGAGAAGATTCGAAATAAGCTCACCAATCTTTCCAAGGATACCTATGACTTGAAAGAGTTGACGAAACGACAAACGGAATTGGTCAATATGAAGCAAGGCTTGGACCAAGGACAGAACATGCTCCGCTATGCCCTGGAACTTAAAGAGAAAGTATTGCTTTCTGTCAAGAAAGAACCTAACGGTTCGGAAAGAATTCATGAAGAGAGCGATAAATTGAGTCTTGATTTCGAGAAGCTCGTGCAATTGTTTGAAGAAACTAGATCTCAGTTAGCAAGTCGCGCTGTACTGCTGGAAGAATTGAATAAGGTATTGGCAATAATGCAAATGATATCTACTGGTTATATTAAACTTCATTTGATCTTAAAATTGTATTGTATTTGCAGATGCACAAAGTTATCAACGACTGGCTTCAGGAAATTGAATTCAAAGTCCGTTCCAACCACTCGGAAGATAAATACCATGATTTGAGTGAGAAAAAGGCTAGTCTAGAGAAACTTAAGGGGATTAAAAAGGAAGTATTGGCTCATGCAGACATGTTTACACGATTTGAAGATAAAATCAAAGACCTCCCTGGAACTGTTAAGCATTCCTATCTTCCAGCGTTTACTAAATACGACGAATTGAAGCACCTACTTGATTCGGACATCAAAAGCCTTGAAAACATGAGTCTCGAACATGAGACTTACTCACAGGAGTATAATGAGGTGTGTGGGTTGTTGAACAAAGCTCGGGTCAGATTACAGGAATTTGCTGACTTTGGTGGTGACAAGAATGACTTATCAACGCGACTCAACGATTTGAAGGAGTTTCTGGAAAGTCTCAAAGATCTTGAAGGGCGCGTTCAGAATGCCAAAGCGCTTGGTCAAAACGCAATGGAAACGACGAGTCCTGATGGGAAAGATCAGATCAAATCAGAATGTCGAAAGCTTCAAACGGAAATTGACAGCATTTTCCTCCACGGACAGGAGTTCCTTAGAAATATTTCAAACTCCATCGAAAATTGGGATTCATTTGAAAAGGCCCATGCTATGATATCGGAGCGATTGAGTGCTCTTGACGTGAGATTCAAGGGTGAGCCTGAGTGGGAGAGTAACACTAGTGCAGATTTGGACCGGAGCAAGGTACGTGGGGTCAATAATAGGTCACAGCCAATAACATTCATACTATTGACTTGAATATGCTGTGCTATGACTCGGATTCGCTTCGCTTTTTGCCGCGACTGTACATTTCCTATTTATACACATTCGTTGTACCGAAAATGTTTCGCAGAAACTTCTCGAAGACTTGTTATTGCAAAGACCCTTGCTGGACGACCTATCAACTAAAGCTGAAACGCTACTGGAGACTACAACGAACGCCCAAATAGCAAAGTCTGTTACCAATATCCAATCACAATACACAGACTTACTGACCGGAGTCAAGGTTATTTTTTTCATTTGCTATATGTACATTACATTCACACTTCGGTTCTTGAGAGTTTTTGAACACAAATAAGAGTATATTAATAACAAAGCCTGAGTAGTATTAACGGAACTCATCGTCGTAATTACAGTGTAAAGAATAACGGTTATAACCTTTACTTCCAGGCTTTGTTAGCCAAAATGCAGCGGGGGCTGGTGGACCAGAGTGAGTTTATCAATACCAAACAAAACCTTGAGGCTTGGCTGCAACGCGCAGAAGGTAATCTAGAAGATTCCGAGGGTTTCGGAAGTGAAGAAATGATAAGGGACAAGCTAGAGACACTGAAAGTAAGTTGATTTTATCTCATATCGTCGCTAGCTATCATTGCGCGCCAGTATGCCGGTGAATAGAGAATGTCCGTCCGATCACGATCATGGTTTTTGTTGTCCTTTTAGCTTGTTTCAACGAAGCTAACGGAGGGTCAGCATCTACTCAATGTCTTTCAAGAAGCCTTTACTCGTATTCTCAGCATTGTCCCGTCTCCACTTGAGGCACAAGAGGCATCGATGAGGAAGGACGTGGCTGGCCTGCGCGAACGCTGGGAGCTGCTGAATAGGAACTTGTCGAAGAGAACTTCACAACTTAAGGTCAATTTATGTTTTACAGTAGCAGAATGGCTAAATAAGTCGATCCTTCATTTAAACATTCTCGAACTGTGAAATTGTAGGATATACTTTTCAAGTGGTCCAATCTAAGAGATGGTCAGTCCAGATTGGCCAAGCGATTAAACGAGATCGACGTTGCCTTGAACGAGAAAATCGACACGCGTCCTGAACTTTCGAACCTTGGAGATTTGAAATATTTTTATAAAGTATGTTGTGTCCTGTCCATATCATTTGGTGTATTTCGTTGCCTAAATCGCCTATGCCGAATATGTTTATAAAAATGTTTCTCTTCTTTCGTGTTAGACGATGGAAAGTGAATTGAACAATGAGAACTCGGAACTTGAACAGTTACTTAGCGAAGCTGCAGATTTAGCCACTGACAACGCAGATCCCAATAATGAAGGTCGCGCAGAACTATTCAAGCTAAGAGATAAATTGAATACCCTTCTTGCCTTGGCTATGGAGAAGCAGAATGATTTGGAGAAATTGTTAAAAATGCACTCTGTGTACACACAAGCTCTACATGATGCGGAAAAGAAACTTCTCGAAACATCGTTCGCTTTAATGGCCAGTAATTCCCTTTATATTACTAATCGCGCACAGACCATTGATCAAATCGCAGAGCATGAAGCCCTGCTGGAAGATATGGTGGACTACCAAGGAACGTTGAATGGAGTCAAGGACAAAGGTGCTCAGCTCATTCTTACCTTCCCTTCAACGAAGGACGTGACAGAAAGACAATTGCGAAACCTGCAAACTAGCTTCGATTCCTTGTTGAACACTGCAAATCAGATTAAGACTAGATTTCTTGATTCATTGGCCAAATTTGAAGCTTATGAAAACACACTGGACGAGATAGTCAAGAATTTGGATAAGTGGGAACCCGAAATTTCCCAAGAGCTGCTCGTTCCAGTGTCAAGTATTGAGGAAGCAACGAAGAGGTTGAGCCTTGTTCGGGTAGGAATGCTTTTATCTTTGTTTTCTCATGTTTACATATGCTGAAAATAACACAATGATTAGAGGAAAAATATTTTCGTATCAAGTCATGCTTCTATTTGATATCGCCAATATGCCTGACATATGTATTTGATTATTTACATCTACAGACAATGCATAACCAACTCCAAGGTGAGAAGAATCGATTATGCCTTGCGGTTCAGGAAGCTTCGGCAGCTGCTGCGTCTCTCTCTCGGCCGTCAAGTCCACAAGACGCCGTTATGCAACCAATTCCAGATAAGGAGATCGCCGTTCGAGTTCGCCTGGAAGACTTCATTGACAACGTATGTATTGGATTGAATTAACAATTGTTTTGTTTCAGATTTTGGATTTTGTTGATATGCTGTGTTAATGTCGCATGATTTGTGTAATTAATTTTTGTGAAATGTTTCGCTCGTAATTCGTAATCCCTCTTGCATGGCTCATCAGAATTCCAGTTCTGCCGACTTTGATGAATTGAGTTCAAGTTCAAGCATGCGGAAGCGTGAGATGATAGGACAGATGAGGAGTAAGATAGATGGTTTATGCTTAAAGGTATGCACTGCTATCGAATATGTACCTCGTACTTTCTATCTAGACTAACTGTAGAGCTTTCTCCCGTAAGAAGTGTTGCGACTTGCGACTTACAATTAGATCTACTTCTGTTTTTTGTAACTTATAATAAGACGCCTGCATATAGTATTGCATATGCGTTTATGTAATTAAACTAGACATATATGTTAATTTTACGTCCTTTCAAACTATAGGGTGTTATGGAATTATCAGTACCGTGTGTGTGTCTTTCCGTGTACATGTTATCCAGGAATTCCTTTTTTACTATTATTTCTGTCAATTGGCAGATGCAAACACATATGGCGGAATTATCCGCCATGACTTCCGAACTTGACAATATTAGAGCTGGAAAGGATGACATAAACAAATGGGTGGACAATACACTTGAAATTCTTAAGGACATTCAAAAGAATCCAGGGAAATTACGCTCTGACGCGGCCCAAGTTGAATTGAATCAACTTCAGGACTTCCGTAACGTAAGTATATTTTGGTCTTTGCATATAAAGGAGTCTTCTCTTCGTGTTGGTAATTGTAATTCGTGAATTCCATGAATTCATTAATTCGTTTTTTTTTGGAATATAATCATCTATAACAGGAAACTGGACAGCGTCAAAATGCTCTAATGGAGTTAGAAATTCAAGAATTGCAAAACGTAAATGAAAAATATTTGCCATCCCTGGAAGGCAAACTGAATGCACTTAATGACTCAATCAATAGTTGCATTGATAGTAGAGTTGAAACTCAAGGTCGAATTGATGAAAACAGAATGCGTTTACAAGAACTTCAGTCATTATGTGACGAAGTTTCCAACGATCTGGATGCTCTTGAAGTCAGAGGTGGAGTGTCGAGTCAGAAGAAGTTGGGCATGATCGACGGCATCTGTCAGAAATTGAACGTAATTAACGACAAGCACAGTGGGATTAAGGTCAACACGAATGATACGAAGAAGCTCTTGAGTAGCTCGGATTCCGACATCCTGGATGAATATGTGAATGCAGCAAAACGTAGAATTACTTCACTAGAAAAGCGAGCGCAGCGAAAGAAACAATTTGTAGATGCGGCGAATAAAAATCTAGTTGAGTTCTTGAAAAATGTGGCTGCTGAATCCGAGAACATGAAAAGAATCTCAATCTCTGCGCAGACTGGGATCGGCTTCGAAGTTGCACCAGTCGAGAAATTACTAGTTCTTGTACGTGGTGTATTGAAGGAGTTGGATTCAAAGGAAGTAGTTCTCAAGACCTTCAACCATCGTCTGCTGCATCTCCAACCCGAAGTGGAAGAAACAGAATCTCAAGATGCAGCTATCAAACTCGCAGCTCTGGTGTCGGAGCACGCCAGCCTTGCTGATCAGCTCAAAGCAAGAGTTGGTTACTTGGAGCAAGCGCTCCTAGCTCGAAAGAAATTTAACGAGACCTGCGATGGAGTGAAGAGCTGGGTTGAACGTTTGTCGACAGAACTCGAAATTGAACCTCTAACTATTCCGCTCCCAGCCTCGGATATCGAGCGAAAGATGGCCGACTTGAAGGTAGGGTCCAAATTGAAAATATACACCTGACCAAGTTTGCGTTTTAGGTTGGGGCTAACTTCAGAAAGTTAATTCGATCTTATTCAATTAATTACATAGAAGGTGGGCAGCCTGACAGTAAATTACTTGGCGACTTCTTTTGCCGAGTTGTTTCAACAAGCTAATGCACTGGAAAAGGATTGTGATACTGCTGAGTCTGAGAGACTTCGCGGCGTTGTTGCGGGTAAGGATTGAGCCAGGCAACATTTTACTACACATATTAAGAGAGAATACCTTTGAGAACATTGAGGCAATTAAAACGAATATTTTGTTTATGCTCAGCCATAAAGGACAAGATCTTAAATCTGAATGAAGAAGCAAAAGCACAACTGGCACGACTCGATAGCGCTTTACAAGAACGTAAGCTGTATGAAGAGGATGTGATGAAAACCAATAACTGGAATACAGAAGCTGAGGGGTTTATGTACTCAGACATAGTCAGTTCAAATTATAACGTGGATACCCTCCAGCAGCAGCTAGTTAAGGTAAAATATTCGAGGAACACACGTCAAATGGGTACTTTGATTACCTTATTACTATAACCGTGCTTTATTCATTAGTACAAGAAATTAGAAGAAGATTCAGTACTGGCCACTAAGAACTTTGAAAATGCAAAGAAACACGGAGACGTTATTGCAACTTCGTTGAGTGCTCCTGATAAGGAATTATTGAACAACGAGTTGTCTGCGTTGGGTACAAAGCTAGATCGGACGAAGCGCGCAATTGCAGATAAACTGGCATCCAGCAAGAATGATCTGGATAAGTCAGTTCAGATTTCAAACTTGCTCCAAAAAACGAGGAACTTTATTGTAAAAGTCCAAACCGAAATGAACGAACTTGCTCGACCGCTTGGGAGCAAGGAGGACGACTGCCAAGGCCTATTAGGTTCCTACGAGGTAAAACATCAAATCAGACGGACTCCCGAATATTCATTAATGTACGCGTATTGGCTGGCATACAATAAAATACTATATTTCAGGTACTATTGGAAGATGTAAAGTTTCACAAAAACGACCTTGAATCGACGCAATTGGAACTGCATCGTTCGACGGACTTTCCATCCGTTTCAAAAGACCTTGATGACCTTTCGAGTGAACTGGAACTGCAGATCACTCGATTGCGACAATTGTTACTTCTCCAACAGCAGTACAACAGTCATATAAATGATATCACTGGCTTTATCTCTAAGTACCAAGAAGTGGTGAAGGAAATTGACAAATCTCCTGGTTCAGTCGAGTCAAAAATTAAGGAATTTGACGGAGTGATTGCTAAATTGCCCGACTGTGAAGCCCAGATTGTTTCTGCCAGTGAGAAAGGCCTCCGGATTGCAGAAGAATTAACTATTGAAGACAGAAATGCAATCGCTGACAATTTGAATTCCCTCAAACAGCAGCTTCACGCACTGCGTACAGACACATTTCGCCTTCGATCCGAGCATGAGCTCACTGCGGCGGAGTTCGTGAACTTGGCTAAGGATTTGGAACATGCAATAACGGCATTACATCGAGAGGAAGCAGAAATAAAATCAAGGCCTGCATTTAGCCTTGTGTCAGATAACGATACTCTGTTTCAACGTCACTTCAAACTTTCAGATGACTGTAAAAAGCACATTTTAGTCCTGGAAAGTGCAATTAACGGACTTAAGAATGACGACGTTCTACCGCCGTCGTTAATTGAAAAGGTCAACGAATCCAAGCTCCTTATTCGAACCGTCCCTGAAGAACTAAGCAGCAGGTTGAAGTATTTGGAAGACAATAAGCAGACTCGCGAGCGACTCAACGTTGCATTGGATAAACTTATGACCTGGGTTAAGGAAACCGAGGCGGATTTACAGGCTCACGATTCAGGAGTCAACTTCAACCAATTGGATCAATATTTAGCAAATTATCGGGAACATTTGACCAATCAAAAAGCAATTGAGGATCAAGTGCTTACCGTTCAGAAGCTGGCTGATAAAATACACCCGTGTTTGGTCACGGCAGAGCAAGAGCCTCTTCGTAAAAGGATACGTGATACTGTGGATCATGTTCAGAGTACACAAGACAAGGTCAAGAATTTTCAAGCTAGTCTTGTACAAAACGCTAGCTTGTGGGATAAATACCGTGAGTTAGTTGGAACAGTTAAGGCAATCATAAATGATGCTCAAGGACCTTCAGAGCCAGCGACATCTCTAGTTGCACTGAAGAGCAATACAAATGCTCTCCTGGCAGCTCTTTCTAAGTTAAAGGTAAATAATAAGAAAATACTTCAATGATATTGTAAATTGAAATAATAATAGGCTTAGTTTCAAGCGGATGCATATGTATGAGTCCATCTAATATCGGCTAAACTACTCCATCAGCTTCAGGAACCCGAGCTGAGCAACTTGAAAGAGACAGCACTGAATATCCAAAACCGTGCATCTTCGTCAAGTCGGCAGACCGTTCAAACGGAAGTTGAATCAATAAGCCAACAGTGGCGGGATGCAGTGGCTTCTCTAGAAAAAGGACTCAGCGATGCTTCCGCACTAACTACGGATTGGGAGGTAATGTGAACCAATATTCTGAAGTTACAAAGCGATCAATGTTTAATATGATTCAACTGTCAAGGATCGTGCTAGCGCACAAAGAGCACTGGACGACCATTCAATTTATTATTGTTTTTAATAAGCAAATTATTTCCTGTTTGTATTGCAGGAGTGTCAAGCGCTGTTTGGTCAACTGGAAGCTGGTTTGTCTGGAATTGAAGAAAGGTTTTCCCAAATTGACCCTTCAATTCGCTCTCAGCAACAACTCCAGGATACTAGAAAAGCCGTGGAGGAATTGTTGAAAGCGGCGAAAGGATTGGAGCCCACGCATGCCCAGTTGATTCAGAAATCATCGTCCATTTTGAACCACCTAAGCTCAGCTTCAGAGATTCAACATGCGTCGCTCAAAACACGCTTGGAACAGTTATCCCGTCAATACTCGGCGTGAGTATTTTGTTTACATTCTTCTAGACTTGATAGTACAGGCATCAATCCTGAACGACTGTTTTGTAAAATGATGTATAGGTGTGTTAAATTGCTGGAGGACAAGGTGACTTGGTTAAATGGGCAAGACCAGTATTTAGCTGATGCTGATAACCAAATTGGAAGACTGAATGACCAGATAGCACAGATTGAGAAACGACTGCAAGCTGTGCAATCCTATGACCCAGATCTTGGGTCCATACGAAATGAACTTGAGGTGAACGAAACTGTACAATTTATCTTCCTAAATTGTTAATTTAAAGAAATGGCTTAATTCAAAATTTTCTTGATCCTCACAAAACTTTCAATCGTATAGAAGCTGGAAAAACAGGTTATTGAAATTCGAGCATCTGTCGTCGCGTTTAGCACAAAGCTCAGGAGTTCATTTAGTACTCTGAAACAACTCGTACCTCCAGGAATGGCGAAGAATGTGAGAATAGTTATATTTGATTACCAGCACAGGTCGATGTTATGCTCATACATTTTGTATTTTGAATCATTTCAGGTATCCGGTTTGGAGCAAGAGTTAGAAAAATTGGAGTCGAATCTTCGCAAGAAGAAGACTGAAGTTGACAAGGCTGAACAGGATAGGTCAGAGTACATGTCAAACGTTGATTCTCTGCAGAAATGGTTGGAATCTGTTGAGACTCGACTGCAAGTTCGGGATGAGCCACATTTAATCAAAGAAAAAGTACTCAAAGTTTCAACGGAACTCCCAGCGATTCTAGAACAAATGGAGCGGACGAAAATGGTGTCTAAGTTTATCATGGACAATACTCCCGATAAACAGGAAGCTGAGTTGATTAAAAAGACCATTTCCGGACTTGAAACAGAACTCAACCGAGTCAATGTCCTCGTCGATGAGAAAATGAATTTGGTGAGTTGGTACTTCTTGTATGAATAATAATCACATTTGCATTTAAAACAACTTTTCTAACACAGTCTTGATAATTATTTCACCCAGACTGGGGAAGCTGTTTCTCATTGGCAAAGGTTTAATCAGCTTTATTCTCTGGTCATGGCCTGGATTGAAGCCAAGGAATCGTTCCTTGCGGAACCTTTACAAGTCTCAAGCCTTCCTGACACGAGACAAAAGCTGAATCAATATGTGGTAAGTCTTAGAAAATAACTAAGCTGTACTTGTATTTGTACAAAATGAAAAATATTATCTCTTGAATATCTTTCTTGAGATTTTATTTGAGTTGATTGAGTTGAGTTATTCCTTTAGTTGGTTTACACGATACTTTTACACCGGTTTATTTACTCTTCTATACGTGCGCTAATAATACAAGTACATCCAATACCTACAAGTAAAACTTTATCAATTACCTAGATGTATAATATCTGAAGATTTCATTGGAATGCGAAGTCAGGTGTGAAATTCCTAAAATATATGTATTTTGTAAGGGGGTTCGAATTACAATTTCACAATCTTTAATGTTTAAAAACG
>JAQFYT010000145.1:0-34326 GCA_034694925.1 Ceratophysella denticulata
GTCCGTCCCCGCAGTGGCGGACCAAACATTATTGTTGATTTTTTCAAAGTAAACTCACCTTACCCAGGAAAAAACCAACAAAATACCTTTACGCACCTTGCCCTAAACCAAAATCGGTATTTCAGCTCGTTCATTGTTTTTATTGAAATTAGTTACTTTTTGATTAGGCACAATTAATTATTATTTTATTAATGCCTAATTATTTAATAATTTAAGCGTTTTTTTATGCTAAGAACGGTCAGGATATGTTAGATTAAGAGTATTCAGGTTAAGTTAGGTTTAAAAAGCCAACTACAGATGAAAATGTAGTTTTTCTTAGGACAAAACTTGTCAAAAAGTTTACTGCTTTTCTTTAAATTAGGGCAATTAAATTGACACCTATACCCATATGACAAGAAAACCTTGCGGATAAATTAATGACTCTTACCTTCCGGTCCAATCACATTCAGACTGACTAGACGACGTTAGCGGGTGACCCAGGGTCATGGTAAGGAAAGTCATCAAATACACTGCTAAAATAACTATTTTAAGCTCAGTTCTATCACCACCGCCCAAATCACACTTCGTAAACTTCCATCTCCATTTCCAGAGTAAGGTGCCAAGAGTTCGTCTGCTCGTTCTGGACACGGTCTGGAATTTCGGGTACAATTCCATACTGGAACTACTCCAAAAATATTTTGCTTATTTAGAACAATAAGCAAATCTAGAGTAAATATATCTTCAAAACACACAACCAAGGCAGTTCGAAGTTTCGAAGGCCGTGAGAGGTCAACTGAGACTATTTAAGCTTGTCAACAAGATTGGAACAATAATGCAGTGCAGAGCACTTGCTCGTTCACTTGTGGTCAGGTCTGTGGTATCTGTCGTTTTGTCACCACTGGCTGATAAATAATATATGGTTGGTGCCCACTTTTGTTTGTGTACTGATAAGAAGTTTAGTGAATTGTATGTGGTTAAGCTAAGGAACTAACTGGGACGCCTTCACGAGCCGGAATCCCGGAATAGTCTGAAACCTGTACGTAGGTTGAGGAGCAGTAAAGTACCGTCTTCACCCTCTACACACACTTTAGCTCAACGAAAGTGGTTGCTGGAGTGCAGTGGGGGATGAATCTTATGGAATCTTCAACAGTATTATTGGGATTGGGTGGTTCAACCCTGGTTGTCTGGTCAGTCTTGGCTTTTAGCTTCTTCTTCTTCAGCTTGTTTAGACTTTCTTATGCCAGCACTTGCCTTACCAAGTCTGGCCTTTCGAGTACAGAGTCAACACTTACTTGTGCCTTATGCACTTGTAATACGAAGTTTTGTTTGGTATTCCTTATTCAGACACTCATTCCTTATGTACTCTACCCTCGTCCACGTCCACGTTCACGTACTAAACAGGGTTCAAGTTCAGAACATACCTAATAAATATTCAGAATTTTTATGCTAATTCAAATGAGGAGGATTCCGATGCTAAAATGACTGAACGTCGAACATTATTTACGCTTCCTGTGGTTATAAATTTGTACCGAATTTTTCATTCCTGGAGAATTTCGGTGGACGCACCACCAATTTTGAAATTGCGTTTGGTAGGTGTACCTATTTCGTATGTGGCTCCGCGTTTTGTTGGGTTACAAAATTGAGGTTAGGTTTAGTAAAAAAAAAATGCCTAACCTAACATAACAAGACTTTCTAGAACCTAACTAAACGTGTTTTTAAACTGTAGGCAAAGAGAACAAACCTGAACCTAACCTATCAAAGCCAATAAGACTCAAACCGCGGAGAACACATGACAACAATGCTACTGAAACGGAAAGTTCTAATGGAATGCCGAATAATTCATCGTAATTTTGTACCCGAAATTCGCAACTTGTATATATGACAATACAGTACATTACACTTGAATGCTAAATTATCGGGCCTTTGCGCTGGCATTATGCAGAAAGTGGAGGGACCACATCCATAGATACCGAGTACAGTATAGCACATAACAGGAAGGTAGGCAGGTGTGGCAGTCGAAGATGAAGAAGATCCGTATTTCGAACATTGTATCCTTAGTGTCCGTCTTACGTGGCAAAGGCAAGTTTCTTGTAAAAAAAGCCTCTGAGCGAAGTGCGTAGGAAAATAAATGAGTCTGGAGGATCGTCCAGCCCGAAGTCTTCCTCGTAATAATAACCCAGTGTAAAAGTGTACTGTAAGTACTTATGGAGCATAAGAATCGAATCGACTGGAAGAAGATGCCACTTTGTTGGGCGAAGAAGCTGTTCCGCCCTCAGGTGCCTGGCCGCCGTCTAAATGGACATAAAAGCCCTCAAGAGCTCCCAAGACCTCTAATGCTAATCATTTACTTAAATAGCCTTTCCCAGTCCAATAATAATAATGTATAAAGTTTTCTGCCTAGGCTTCAAAGCTAAGCTTATTCTGTCCGCTGCAATACCTGCAAGGGTAAAAAATGTTGTATGTTGGAGGTATGTACATTTACATTACTATACACAGTAATTCCATTTAAATTTTCAATCCAGTTTTGCAACTTTTGCAGATGAAAGTGACCGTAACTCAAGTTTGTAGGTAGGTAGTGGGTATTAGGATAGAAGATACTAAACTCTCGCACGCGACATGACCGTAGAAGGCTTTTATCAAACTTGTATTATGCAGATTTCGGTATTTTTTTTTTTGTTTTTTTTTCTTGGAGTCGTGGGCTTCGTGTGTTGAAGTTGAACTTGAACAAGTTGAATTGATATATTCAGCTTTTTCCATTAAAATTCCCAGATTACGACTTCACGACTTTGTAAAGACAGAATGATACAGAGGGTCGACAAAACTTTGACCCATGAATTTGACCATAAATATAATCAAATACTTGAGACTCCACCTACATTAAATCATTCCTACAATTAGTTGCTATTTGAACGTTTACCTTATTAAATGCAAATGACTAACGTAGATATGTGTAAATGAGGTTGGATAAAGAAATGCGTGGTCCAGTGAGTAAACGAGTGGCAGAAGGCTAAACACGACCCTATTGTTGTGCCTTTTTTATATGCGTCTCTCTTTTGTTGCCCAAGTGGGCATCAGACTGACATCAACACAATTTTAAATCCCTGTTTACTCGACTCGTGTCCGCGTGAAGACGAGCCTCATAATGTTCATAATTAATTCACGGTAGGGGGCTTTTATAGGCCTGTTCACACATTTGAGTTTAAGCAGTCCGTCCGTATCCAAAACGACGAGATGGGTTCAGAAAACTTCTAGGGACTACCGGCGAAGCTTTCATGATTAGAATTTCTCGGTTTTTTGTAGAATGCATTAAGGTACATATGAGTAATTTGTAATTTCACAAAAAGAACAGAGAAATGCTCCCATACTCACACGTCGCACTTCCGGTGACGGAGGCATATGGAGTCATTGCCAAACTTAACTCTGGCAATGAATTTATTTCTTAGACACTATGAAACTGACTGGAACTATGGGCATTACGGTACGCTATCACTAAACCGATTCGGTTTTTCAACTATTTATTAACCTCGCTTCCAGCAAATATTCAATTACCAATTACCATTATACGATTACAAAAGGAATCATTCAATCCGTTATCGATATAAAAAAAATTAAAAAAACGTAAATTCTGAATTGAACTGCGACCTTGACTTAATACGGTGTGATTGTTATATGTATCTATTGTACCTATAATGATAAATGATACGGTAGTGCGACGACAAATATTTTGTGTTTAATTTGGATGGAATTATAAAAAAGAAGACTTTTGCAATAGGAAATGGAATGCTGGAATAAGTAAAATTGGTCTATAATTCCAAAGGTTAAGTTATAGTTGTTGGCCATTTGGGTATTTCAAAAATCTAACCTAACCTATAGAACGGATCAATTTCGTCCGCTAACGTTTTAATCTAACCTAACCTGACTAAAATCAACTTTACTGCCATGTAGCGACTCATTGCAAAAGTCTTATTTTTCATAGCAGATTATATTTTCTCATTGCACGTTTATATATTTCCCGTTTAATTTTATGTCCGTTCTCGAGACCACAAAGGCATATTTACATTTCAAACGCGTTCTGCAAAAAAAGTTCCGTATTGTGTAAAAATTTTGTCAGTATAATATATTTAATGGTTACAGCAATAAGGAGAATCATTTTTTGCTGAGCGACTAATTCCCGTACCAGAGATGGAGTTTTAAATCTTTCGGCGGATTTCTTGCTCAGGCAGACATACTGCATAGCATGAGCTTGACACGCTCTTCGTATTGACTTGATTTTTATTTTGACATCCGTCATCCTTTGCCCTTTGCCTTTTACTGACATTTGACATGGGATATTTGGAATAATGGCAGACGCCTTGCGTTGTATTTGAACGTGGAGACTTGAGACTACTGAGAACTTCAGCTAGTAACTTGTAAGTATACGTTACATAACCTTATGCATTACCTTTTAACCTTTGACCTTAAAGACATCAACGATACGATTGACCATTGACCTTGCTATGATAAGCAACTAGTTAAACGACAAACGGGGTCTACAGTTGGCAGTGACAGTACTGAGCTATTTAATCTCTTTATTTCTGTCAATATTCTGTATTCTGAATGCTGACTAATTCCTAAAAACATATACTTTACTTAGCGTTCATTTTTTAAATTTCAGGATTTTTTTTGAAAAATGCGTCCTCGAGGTTCTTCTGCTTGGAAATGGAAGGGTAAACCCGAACAACGGAAGAAGAATGACAGAGAACGAGGATGGCCCTATCCCCCTCCGCCCTCGTCGAGGCCAACAACGACACATCCCGGAAACAACGGTGTTTCCTGTTCAGGATATGAGTGGGAACGAGGATGGCCGTTTCCTCCGTCATTCCAGACCGAATCAGCAGCCTCCTTCGTGGACCAAGAACCCTACGATCCGCTCAATCCTTCAATGAACACATTTCAGAACAACGCTCAAAGTGAACAGTTTCAATCACAGACCTACAACATCCCGATTTCGATCCCAACAATGTCAGGAGGATACAGAAGTTCGGAGGTACCCAACCAAAAATTTTACTGTTAATTTTTTATTAATTGTGGCACCGAGAATCGTATCTGACACAATGCCATGTCCTGTATTAATCCAAATACGTTCTTGGGTTGTATTTTAGATGAAATCGTGCTCAGCTAGTACAACTACTTCTCGAACAAATGAGGAGTACAACTGTGAGTACCCAGCACTTGACAGTTCCTCAACGTTCCCAGGTCAAGGTCAAAATCACTGGAATTTGACTCGTGTTCCTTACATGGTACCAAATCCTAATTACTATAACCCAGCCTTGTCAGGATCAAGACCCAGACATCCGTCTACTGATGTCACTCAAAGTTTCCAGCCCATAAGCTCATCCGTGAATCCATCAGACCGTACTGAGAACAGAGTGCTGAGGAATGATGAGTTCCAATTTGATCGTTTTCAGGACGAACCAGGATATGACCAGTATTCAGAATCAGTCCGATACAGCAACCCGTCATCGGCGGGTTATTCACGAGACGATGCAAAGGCCAAGTCACGCTATTCTCCGGTCACGAACTGTGCGGTTGATGGAAGAGTGGCTCGTGACCGTGACCCGGATTTTCAATACAATTCATACTACCCTGAAATCAGTGGTAATGGCGGAGAATGGACGAATTTGAATGACGGTGACACTGACACAGGTGTATCTCGACGAGGTTCGTCATGTATTCCTTTGAAAGAATCAGCTGGCAGTGAGAACTCGAATCTCCGATATTTCAATGCTCCTGTCCCTTCAGAAGAACAGTCTCTTCGGAGATACCCTAGTAATCCCAATATTCCGGATGAATCTGAATCAAAAAATGTTGGAGTACCGCGTCAGCGTGTTCATCGTGATAGCATGGATCTAGAATTCACCAACTACATTCACTGGAAGAAAACGACAGAGATCTCACAAGCAGCATCAGCATCACTCGGGGATGCTCTAGGAAAGCAGGATAACCCTAAGACTCCAGTCAAGCTCTACCATTACACCAATGCAGACGGTGCTTTTGGAATTCTGGAAGACCGGTGTATTGGGAAGAAAGAAGGATGTAAACGCTTCGGATTTGGTGTTTATTTCACAGACCTACCACCAGAGACAAGCTCTGGAGAAATTGCATTTAGTAATTATTGTTCCACGACGGAGGAGAAACTGCTCAGAACAGAATATTGCTTTGAGTTTCTGGCCAAAGACATTCCTAAACTCGAGACATGTAAGGAAACGGATCGACGACAGTTCTGGAAAGCTGGTGCTAGTCGAGTTGATTTGGAGCGAAACGGGACGTATTACTGCCGGAAGCTTCGTGGACCGGATGTTCCATGGTCAGTTCAGGCATTGACAATAGACTTCTGAAGATAAGAATAAGCTATTTCCCTATCATCTTTGACTTATGATCTTACTTATCAGTTTACAATCTCAGTACAATATATTTTCTATTCATTGAAAGCGGCGATATGTCATGTGACCATTGACCATGTCTGAATTTCAAGTGTTTGATACAAGTACAAGGTTCCTCTGTAGGTTGAAACCCGTTTTCTGTCGAAGGAAGTCTTCATAAATATCTGGATTTCTTTCACAAGTTAAAGATTCAACATTCGTTGATACAGATATTATTTTGCTGTGTAGTGCTAGTGGTGCTGGATTATCAGGATACTAGGTTGTAATATCAGGTTATAATATGGAATATGTTACGGTTTCTTTTGGATTTCCGTCACAAATGTATCCGCAAATATACTAGTATATTCTTGAATGAGCCGTGACCCAGGCCAAATTGTTGTTCATGAATTATTACTTTGTACTTATATTAGTAGCTATAGATGGAAATCATCTTATGACCTTACGAGGTCATGTTAATGTATGAAGACTGATTAATTTGTATATTTATTGTGACAATATACTTAAGTTAATACGTATCTACTTGCGTGATTGTTGGTCTGACTCATTAGTTAAATAGTTCGATTTGGTTCTGACTGAATAGCATAGAATTCTGGCTGTCACCACAGGTGGCATCCCAGACGAGACATTTGCCCTTTGACCACGGAAATGGAGTAAAGGCCTAGTCTGCTTTCCTAGGTTTATTGGTGCAAATTAAAATCATCGGTAAGAAGCGCATGAACAAAAAATACAAAAAACAACTAATCAGACTATCCAATATGCCTCCATCTCGATTTATTTAATTTGTTAGCGAAATTCACGTGATTAATGATATATATTTTCTAGTATAGGTAGGTACATAATGTATTTAGTTCGACAAAAGTGCTACACCTACTGTACTTTTCGAGATAACATACGCAGATACACCAACAATTTGACTTGTGATTGTGACTATTCTTACGTACAGAAACAGAATTACAATTTACATTTTTTCAGGCCATCTCCATAGCATACAGCGCAGAAGTGCCAGTAATCAAATTGAATAACACGTAAACTCTGATTTGACACCTAAATTGTAAAGTCGTGAAGTGGATTCAGGGTTTACTCTGTGCTGTCAAATGCGATTAGGTCAGGAATTAGTGGGTAGATAAACAATCACTCGGGGTTAGGTTAGGTTAAGATACAAGGTACTAAATGTACATATTATGTAATACATATACGGGACAGCAGTAGCATCAGCTACTAGCGTATACCCGCTTTAAAGGTTTGATTTCGATTTCCGATAACTTTTAAATATAACTTTCTTAAAAATATTTGTATAATTATAATGACGCACCATATGTAATATAGTTTACTCCAAAATACCTTCAGCCTGTGTCGTGTAGGACCTCACACGGGAGAAATATAGTGGAGGGTACAGGGCAGGGCTCAGCTCAAAGTTCGTGGTGAGACCGGTGTTGAGTTGACCATTATTTCGGCCATTGTTATTGGAATTATTAATTGTGAGAGCATAGTAGACCCAACGGAGGGCCCAATTACTTCGACCTCTCATTTCCTCAATCTCAAAATCCATATGGAAATTGGTCTCTTGGGTCGACATAGTTGGTTTGAAACGTCTTCGACGAGAATCCGGTTCATGCGTGGGAGTGGCTACAGTAGTAGACTTCGTCACTACGGCTGAGAGCAAGTTACTCCCGTACAAGTGATATCTCCCAGTCAATGTCGAGATATTTCGTGGTCTCCGGTCCCGAAGTGAGGCCACCGTCACTCCGGGTTTCTCGGCTGTCGTGAGGAACAGAACCGTTCCGTCCGGGAAGAACCGGATGTAGCGATAGTATTCCACCATATGCCATGGTCTGAAACGTAAAACGTCAAGAGAAATGTTAGCCCAGCCGTCCACCAGCACAACGAACAAAACGAAGCATGTAACAGACATGTACCACGGCCACGTTGGCCTTGCAAGTCACAAGTGTACATACGTCTTGTCACAAGGTATATAAGTCGTACATGAAAACGAAGTTTAACGTACCTGTACGACTGGTCTTGAAACGAATGTTCACCGGGTCGTACGTAAGTGATTTTACTAATGTAACATCCATCGAAACGAGCTCGTGGACGACTTAGAAACATTTCACGATAGGTTGAAAATCCAGATCCGAGCACGTTACAGTTCGCCCAAATTCTACAGTATAAAATATACCGAATTATTAGTTCAGTACAACCCGTAGCCGTAGCCCTATTTGTCACGGGTCACGGTACTTGTTACTTGTGACTAACCTATCACACGCCATTTTCCATAATGAATCATCTCGACAGAGACAATAGAATCCACGTGAGACGGCCGAGAGCGTGTCCAGGGTTCGTAAATCCAATTCATTTGAGACAACCCACCTTTTGAATTTGGAATTTTGAATTAGGCAAATGAAAATCAGGAAAAATGTACACAATTTCTAGCCAGTTTTAACTCTTGATCACACACTTACCTCAAAATGTAGAGGAGAATCTCGACCGGGATATCCGAAACATGTGTCTTGCCATCGGGTCTTTTTTTCTCAAAGAAAATGCCACCGTTCGCATCGAATATTTGAAGGAATTTCTCGGAAAGAGGCCCTTGCTCAACATCCTCTTCATCCTCCATTCCGGTGTCATCTGGTTCCGCGTTCATGTCATCATCCGAATCATTGGCTGAGGCCTGTTCAGATGCTTTGGTCTCAGATTGATTGACACGATACTCAATATCTGGAACGAGTTGAATGGCTCGACGGTAGTAGCGAACAGCATCATACAAGTCTCCTCGTCTCTCGAAACTAACGCCCATCAGAAAAAATTTCTTGGCCTCATCTTCAATAGTTCCTGATCCTGTTTCCGGCCCTGAAGTCCCTGTAGTTGTCGGTGTGGCTGAACTGGAATCTTGTCGAGGAGAGAAGGACGTTGGAATAACAGGTGAGATTGACGGAAACTGAGTCGGAGTGTTGTTTTTCTTGGTGGCACTCGAAATTTTCTGCAATTCCGCTTCCCATTCCTTCCGGAAATTGCTCAGGGCAGAAGTGGACGAAGACTCGGATTCAGACTCGTCCTCCTCTTCTGTGCCAAGGGAGCCTTGACCTGCAGGACAATGTGAAGATCCTGATGTCTTTCCCATATGGGAGGAACTCGAAGAATTTCCTCCGTTTCCGTCCTAAACGTTACACAAAAAAACACAGATTAGTAAATGAGCTTGACATGACATTACAGCACATACCCTGTCACCTGTTAAACAGCAAAGCAAACTGCATGCTTGCTTACCATGACTGATGATAATTTTCTTTCGTGAAGATAAACCGACCCCGCTTTCTCTTCCCCGTTTTCTCCGAGTGATCAATTTTGACAAACGTGATCCTTTTGCCAACTGGCAAAACTATAGCTTGACCAGAGCAGCGGTCACCCAGAAGGATATAACTCCTGAACTGTGTATTCCTTGATTGGTGCTTGAAGAGCGGCTTTGTGCTACTTTGGTTCCTGTCACTTGTCACCTCCTGTTCAATTCCAAATTATATCATTTAGTTGTTAGTATCTTGTTGGTTAGGAATATCGACAATACAGTCAACAGTAATCAAAATCCCGGCGTAAATTGTTTCCGTTATCTTGTTATCCGTTAACCGTATCGGACGGACAAATTCGAAATTCAGAATTAAAAAGCTTATTTACTACTACAAATGAAAAACTTACCGAACTCGAGAGAGACCTGTCTCGTTGTCTATTGACGACGATTTGATGCGCAAATACAAATAAATACACACTTACAACTTACAACTTAGTACAACTTCAAACTTACGCTTTCTCCAGACAGACTCCAGCCAGATGCCAGACAGACCGACGACGACGTGGCCGTGCGAGTTTGGGAAATTGCTGGAAACTCGGTTGTCGTTGTCGGTGGACGAAGCAGAAGGCCGAATTTACTATTCGAATTTTATGTATTTACCTTTACGAGTTGAGCACTCGAATTTTCCGCTCTTATTACACTGCACTATTTACTTCGCACATGATGCATCTGCTTGCCGGACGCCTCCTAATAAGCTAATTTCGTTCGTAAGCGAAATACTAAGGTTTCTGTAATTTTGTTTTCGATTAGACGGACTCAATTCGAATCGTACTGAACATTTCGGAAAATTCAGCATATCCGAATTTCTGGTCCAAAAATATGGTAGGTTAGGTTATTCTAGCATATATTTTAGTAAATTCAGAACCACACCAGAACGAGCAGTAGTGTGTGTGGCTAGTGTCCTCGAACCACCTTAAAGTCTTATTACTTCTAACCGTAACAACTCAAATTACCCTGGGTAGGATAATTTCCAAGTATAATTTAGACCAACAAACAATACCTACGTCAATTCTTAATTCACTCACATGTCTATTCAAAATTTACATCTGCAAAGTCATATTTTCACAAATTATGTTTGTAAATGGACGTTTTGAATGCTTTGTGGATGGCTATCATAATTAGTTAAGTACTAAAGACAGTACCAAAAAAATGGCAAACAATCTTTTCACTCCTATATTATGCATGGAAAATCAGCAAGAGCCCAGTTGACCAGATCTTATCCGAGGCGAAGTACTAAATAGCACTCAAAATATTTTGGCAATAGTTTAATTTCAGTAGTACATACTTACATTGCATAACTATAACTAAGTTGAAGTTTAAAGTTCTGTTTGGCTTTCATTGCAAATTTCAAGAAAATTACTAATTACTGATTTTCAGGTCATTAAATATTCAGGATTGGGGTTTTCTTGAAATCGAGACTACGTCACAAACGAATGTATGTATTGTCGTTTGTCATTCATTTGTTCCAAAACTTTGGACCAAGGTTTTGTCTTATTAACTTTATGCATACTTATACATACATTGTACGTAAATTACAGACGCCGTTAACATTGGTATTGTGTGCTGTGCTTCGTCATCGTTGTGTGCTGTGCTTCGTCAATAATAAGTGGTTATTCAAGGAAATCTCAATTCTGCACATGTGCTCACAGTATCGACTGAATACTGAATGTGTATTTTATAGTAATTTCCAAAAACCCTCTAATGACCTTGTGCACGTTCAGTTGACAATTGACAACTAGTCAGACTTTGTTGCGGCGAAAGCCGTGACAGTGACAGTGAGGATTGAGCAAACGGAGCAGCAAAATTTATACTACAGCAATAAAGCTGGAAAAGGTGAGAGAATAATGGGTTTTTTTCCTACAGCCAGGCACAGCATTCCTCATTATCGTTGTATTTAATTTTTCTGGGCTTTTTTAGGTTAAAATGTGACATTACACATAATTGTACATGACTACATTTATATGCGTTAGCGTTCTTCGTTTAAATTGAGGAATGACAGTAAAATTTGACTCGTACAAGTACGATTTGCCTGTGAAACTAAATAAATAAGCGCAGCGCGGTATCGGCTAGCTTCGTCGACGGCGCAATAAGTCGGTTCGGTACATAATGATAATGATTGTCCTAACATTAGCATTGCATGTGAAGACTTCATAATAATGCCAGGAATGAATGCATGAATGCACACTTTATTATATTACATTATACATTATACAAAGGAAATACACTGGAGGATTTTAACTAGATGCCAAATTGCGAATAGAGTTAATATTTATGCAGAATGACTACACTGACTGCCTCAAAATTGGTATATTTATGGTTCGAGGATATTTCCATTGTCAGGTAATTATAATTTTAATCATAGCCAAACCACACTCTAAAGTCCAGGATCAGAACATAGCATCCCCTAACATAACGTAGAAATATGTGGGGTTGGTGGTGGTAGCGTCTGTCCAGACGAACGATCCATGCATTATGCGTTTACCTGGACTCAAATCTTTTACGCCAGCACGCCAGCAGTGCTGGAAGCCTCTGATCAATTCATCGTTTGTACATTGTACATATTATTGAAACGTTCATTTACTAGGCCTTTACCAGCCGAAAACTGTATAACCATCGCCCCTGGCCTGGTATTGTCCAAAATCCAAAGTACAAAAAAGCTATACGTCTCTATATTTTAGCATTATTTTACATCTTTCACAGTTTCCCCGAATATTCAATTGTTCATATTGAACTGGTCAGGCCGAGGGTTGAGGGTTGAGGCGTTTTAGGTTTGTCAGTTTTTAAAAATGCTGTGCCTCTGGTGTACATAGCAGTTATAGGTAAGTCTGAGTCTGACCATTTCTAATTTGGACTTTTCAGACGAAGCAGGGTTTCGAATTTTCTGACCATTCACTCTATCTATTGTTCTGTTCGACGTTCTTCAACCATGTGTACAGTATTGACTGGGAAGCACCAGAAAGCAGAACAACACAGCTCATTACAATTCTTGTGTATCTTTAGTTGAAATTCTAATACATTTCCTACATTGAGAGATAACTTAATTACCTACGGGGAGTTCCCGATAGTATCTGTATTACAGCGACACAACAGTTTGGCCTATTTGCCGCATTTCAATTTCAAGTGAAGTCTGCTGAGACACTACGTAGACAAGCTTTGTTGAAATTTCAGCTTGTCGTACAGCAAGAACCTAATTACATCCAAATTAGTTCACTGATTCTTGAGCCTACTATGTCCCACATTTGGATTCCAGGAAATTTCTGTGTAATTTGTACATTGCTGTGTCAAGTATGAACTGGATTCAATGACGGTTCCTCCATTTTAATTCCTTTGGCGTGTTGTTTTGACTTGGACTAATTATGGCACCCTATCAAGAGGGCATAGCCTCACACTATACCGTGAGTGGGTTCCTGGTGGGGCACAACATTCATACCCCGACCATCGTGAGTCACAACCATCAGGAAGAGGCCTTAAGATTGGGCCTTGGACATAATTCCCACCTTGTGCTACAACCGGACGATCCGGGCTCGGCAGGGTTCATTATTCCTAATCCTAATCAGAATCTGGATGGTACGTCAGTCTTTAGACAAATCCATGTATTAATACACATATGTAATTCCATTGACCCTCATCATCATCCCTTGGGCTAAAGGAAATTGTCTCCTTTGGGACGCTACCTGTGCTGGCACATTGGCCGTTTACCTTTTACCTCGACGCCACTTTCCGTTCAGCCGCTGCCGCTGATCAATCCCGTGGACAGAACTAACGGTGGAAATACATTTTCTGATCCAAAATTTTGCGCGCGATATTTTGCTTTGTGTAAGGTCAAACAATTTTGAGGCCCGCAGCGAGGTCGCCGCGCCACGTCGGTTAGGTTGTGCGTTGTTTTAACTCGTCGTGTTAAGTATACTGTACATGTACATGGATGCTATTCGCTTCTTTTTCAATCAAATAAGTTTAGAAATTGAAATTGAATATTTTTCCGGAATCCAATCCCAGTACCCTTGACAAGGCCCCTTGAACGAAATCTGAGTCTATGTCAAGGGTAAGCATTTCAGACTAAAAAGGTTTGACTGATCCTTTTTTGCTTAGCTACTCCGTAACAAGAAGTACATACACAGTTGTACAATAGGAAATAGGTATAGGTCTGGCTGCAGGGTAGATCAAACAAAAGCGGTTTGACCCTGAGACCATTCAGCGGATATATTTACAATTATATGAGCTTCAGTCAACCAAAAGATGTGATATATGATAAACTAACCAAAATCTACTGGAAATATTCCGTCCATATGAATTTTAACGCCTCAAAGGTCACGCAAGGCATAGGCAAGCCGTAGTAGTATTCATTTCCGAAAAATTACACCGATATAGCAGATATTGACTGAAATGATCCATGTAATAAATCTCAGCGATTTCAGCTCGATCTCCCCATTTGCACTTAATTTATAGTCGAATATGGAGCAGGGCTAATTCCGCTTTCCAATCCTGTTCAACGTGACCGAGATCAGGTTGGTAATTAAAATTAAAACTCTATATTCCGAACAAGTGGTGCACTGAACTGGTCATTAAATTTTAATTTCGCATCCCGTGGACTCGAGCTACCTGGCGGCGGAGTGAAGTGCGACTTTTGACTGTTAATGAGCTCTCAAGGTTTTTGTACTGGAGAAGTGAACGAGGTATAAAAAACGAAATGAAAGGATCTAATGACCTTTTGTCCCTCCAGCATTAGCATTTTAGTATATGGCAGTATATGGCAATCAGGATCAGGAGCCAAACAAAAGCATAAAAATAACCGGACTGAGCTAAAACCCTGTCTGCTTTTGCATTAAAACTATTTATGCCTATACCGCCGACAGAATAGAAAGCACAAAGGTACCTAGGTAGCTATAATATAAGGCCTTAAGCTCTTAGCATTTATTATTTTTTAAGCTTACTTTAGGCTAAAGTATAAAATGTTTTAACAATGGTCAATCCAGTTCATGTTAGTTCACCGTCGAAGCTCGAACCGCACATACTAATACTCACGCTATACACTTTTAGCGGTATGTATATGTACTCAAATCAGTGCGTGTACAATGCACTATGCAATTATATTTAGTATCGAATGTCGTTGAAGAGATAGGCCCATGTCAGGAACCATGAATGAAGCTATAATATCAAGGTTCAAGTATAATTGTAAATTGTAATTAGTGTTGGTAACTGCACTTAGCACCTGCATGCGCAACGCAAATGTTTGTGACGTTAGGATTCATGTAACAAAACCGGAAGCAACTGGTAGTCTGGGGATTGCCTAGCTTTATTTATCGTAGGTGCTTATTGGCATATTTTGATATTCCTTTCATAATTCGTGTCGATTCCTAAAAATATTCACGAAATCAATAGGCGAGGCTTCGATGCTCATTTAATATTAATAATTTCATAAATGCGATCTGGACTGGAGTGAACTGCCTGAGGGTAATGTCCCAAGTCATTAACAGTATCTTTATGTGAGCAGGGATTTTAAGACCACAGGTTTGCATAAGATGACCGTGATTGGACATTGGATTCTTTTGCGGTTTCTTTTATTCTCTATCTATTTTGAGCTTGTTTTTCTACCAATTTTTAGGCGCGTTATGTATTGCTGTATATCCAAAATTAAAATTAAAATTAAAATTCAAGTATCCGGGTTATTATGCACTGATTCGTGTCCGTGGTCAGAGACGCTCTGTCGATAATAAAATACCCCATAATATAGTAATGTCGTAACGTAATACAGTAGTATATCGATTAACGGACGGATCAACTCACAAATGACGCATGCATAGCAGCAGTAAACTATCAATTCGAATTATCAATGAATTGTATTTTTAGCTTTCGAACGTCAAGCGGTGTGCGTTTAAACAGCTGTGCTCACACGACATTGCTGTAAAAGATCTGTTGAAAATTATCTATTTTTACGAAGCTCTTTTACATATAATCGAGAATTGACGCCATCCCAAACTAATCTAAAAAGTTTACTTATGCAGTAAAAATAAATCTGTTAAAAGATTTATAATTTTTCCTCGGTTGGCAATAAGAAAATTTCGGAGTTACTTGGCAGTTCCATAAGATGAAATTAGTAATAACCGTCCAGGAACTTGTCTGTGGATTGGATTGGATTGTGACGCTTTCTAATTAGCACTAGGGTCACAAAAGTTATAGGTTTTTGACGCTAAATGCTAATTTGTTATACCTAGTGAAGTGACCATCACAAAATTACAACGGCATGAGGTATGGTATAATAGGCACTAATTGCACTACCCTGCTCATGAAACATGCTGTAAGATATTTTCAATGCTTTTAACCTTTACGTAATGCTATGCTCATTAGGACTAACCACTGACCTTCACATCGAATTGTGTAACCATATAAATGTACAATTAAATTGGTCATTCCAAGTATGCATTTTATCCGCGAGAATTGTGCTTATGTCTTAGCACTTGCCTTAGCTAAGTAAATTAAATACTCAGTATTATGTTATGGTTGCCTATAATCAATATGTATCATAACAGTGACAAAGTGTATTGTCTCATATTTAGCTATCTACTAAGCGTTATGTTATGCGCCGTGTGACTTTCCATAGCATAGTACACCATACGCATTTAAATATTAAATATAATACAGTTAATACACCCACACGTGTGTCCGGATTCCTCCAGTCGGAGTGCTTGTACAATTCCGTCGACTTGATGCGATAGATCCATGATGTCAAATATCACCCTCGGAGGGTTGAAGTATGACTTATGTTATTGTATTGTTATGTTAGTTAGCATTTAGCAAGTACATAGGTACATCAATGACAAATATTGAGACTCAAACTGGTAAATTCCAAGGAACTCCAGCTAAGTTCCATTACATAAACAGTAGGTAGGTATCTATTAGGTACTCAAGGCTCCTTCACAACCAACTGTGTGAATAAGTAATTCCGATTTATTCCGTTCTTAACAATAGGCTGTCAATTCTCAAATCACTTCCGTCCATGAAAAATTATGATGCGAGCAGCAGATGCAGATTGTCTGACATTCATTTACAGCCCAGCAGGCTAAGTGGGTACTCGGGTTGGTTTAGTGTACAGTGCGCAGTTTTCTAAAGATTCGGGAGATTTTCTTCAATTTCTTAAACTTTCCTCTACTGTGATTTTTTTAATTTTGGACGGCGGCACCAATTCACCAGAATATAAGGTATTATGGTTTATATGGTTCAGCTTCGGCGTAGAGCGCACAATTGACGGATTGTTAGTTTTTTCGCATTGCTTTGAAGTAATTGAGACAATGGCAGCAGCATACGAAACATTTTAACGTGTATTGAATTATGACGCGCTGTGTGTTGTTTTTATTTAAATCCGAAAACTGATGCTTTATCTAAAAATTTCTCGATTTCTCCGGTATTCATGAGCAGATGTATTAAAATTAACGAAGTAACTAGCTATTTGTATCGCGAGAACAATGTCAATATGGAATCCGAATGGAATTTGAATTTAACTTTCACAATCTGGAATCTCAATCAAAGTCATAATCGAAGAACCTGCGGTACCGGGTCAGCAGAATTTTGTAGTTCACACACCCCTAATTTCTAATATTAATTTTCTTTAGAACAATTAATCGTAAACTATCGTCGACGTTGACCCAGATTATTGGGTTGAATCTATAAGAATAAGCTGTATTAGACGTTTCTACAGAATCCATGTCCGTTCTGTTCCTCGGTACGTGCCACGGCGTTGGAAAACAGCGTAATTGTGAATTGTTTTTTTTTTGCACTTTGTAAAGTGGCATGATTTATTTGCATTTAGTAGTTGAGCTGAGGCGTTGACAATAGGCAAATGCTATAATGTATATTCGTCATTGGGATTCTATTACGAACCACACCACAAATAGTTAGTCTATAACCGGGTAGTGCGGTATAGTGTAATTTTAACTTGTATTTAGTATTATGAGTGAGACTGAGCCAACCTACAATTCCCAACCACAAGGTAAAACGAGCTTGCATGTTAACAAGGCGTGTTGGGAGTGTTACAATTAGTGACAAATTACAATACAATAGGTAATAGCTACCTATTCGGTTATAAGGAGCGGGTGCTGCCAACATTACACTACTGCGCACCGCCCACGCCTTTCAGTAATAAATTATAGTTGTCATTAGCAAAGCACTTGTCCAGCTCAAGCTGCTATTAGAGTACAATGAGCCATTAGACTATTAGACCTTTGGTCCAGCCAAGCCAGATACAGGTGATTTACCGGCAATAAAATCTCGTGTTCAGATGTTGAGAGATCACAGACGCTACTTAGCGTTTGTCGGAAGAACCAACGCAATATCTGAACTTATCTCGTTTCAAATTATAATTCGCAAGGATTTAAAGCACAAAAGCTATTTTGAAATTTTTGTCCTGGAAAATTCAACGTAAGTTGTGAACAGATGCTGAATAATTGATAAATAGTATTTATTCTGCAAATGAGAATTTCTTTGGGTCTTTCCCATCATTATAATTTACGCCAACAAATGAAAGTAAATAATTTGCAATTTTAACGTATAGATAATTTAGCATTCCAAAATGTCAAATGCGTTTTGAATTACGATTCTAATCCAAATTCACCACAGTTACAGGTTTACAGGTGTTCCTCCTATTGTTCTGTACAAAAAAAATTCAGAGTTATAAAACATGGTTCGATCCGAACCGATATGACACAAGACTAAACATTTGGCTTTTACAATTTGCATTGACTGATGGAATAAAATGTTCGTTACATGTTTTAAAAAAAAATTCTACTGTAGATAGTAAAAATTGCAGTTCTGTTTGCTTTGTCTAAAAATACTTGAACTAATGTTGATTTTTTATTATTTTCTACAGGATCTCATTTGTCAATAATCACGGGATCTGATATTCCTCCCGAAACACCATCAGGTAACGTTTTACAACGTGATTTTGAAACATTTTGTAAAGTTAAGCTTTCAAAAATACTTTTAAACTGGATGCTCATTAATGTCTCTAACATCGATGTTTTTGGCTTACAGATGAAATCGACGCCACTAGTGAATCTCTGATTGTTGTGTTTACGCTTTTAGTTCCGTTTTTGGTTGGATTTGGTGTCATACTCTCCGTTGCCCTACTCATTAGGTAAGTAATTACGATTCAATGCACTGAATTAAATTGCTTTTTTCATATGAAAGCATACGGGCTAACTGTATCACTGGTCTTACCAGACTAGGCATAGGCGAGGTAATAACGCTATGCACCATAGCAATGTATCACTGCTTTAGCGTTTAGTTATAAGTTTCCGGTCCGGATTAAAAATTAAAATGCAAACAGACAGTAATGCTGTAGTTTTCATTTAAAATGCCCATTACCCCAGTTGTATTTAATGTTTTGGTGCTAAAAGCATTATTTTGTCGATGTTATTTTTATTAAAACGTATGAATGTGGAAGTCTTATATGCCGCGAAGTGTCATTCACCTCTGGGAAAGGTTCAACGTTCAACCCGTAAAATATACAGCATTTCAGAAGCTATTAATAGAAACACCCTTTCAACTTACAAGTATAGACACTTTGGGGATTGCTTATGTAAATGTCAATCCGAGACAGGGCTTACGGTTTTCGCTTTACAATGGCATAACGGGCTTCGAAGTAAACAAGAGACAGAGGCTATTCAATGGGCGCTCGATGAACTAGCGGTATTCGTAGATGTTAATGGTTTATGCTTGTTATTTCCAGAAAAATGCGTCGAGCCAAAAGTCTGAAAGAAGTGAGCGTGACGGAGCCGGAAGAAATCCCAATGCCGACCTACCAAACTCCGCGACCTATCACCCGAGAATACCTTAGCATGTCCCAAGTCTTGGGCCTGGACCTAGACCCCCTTGAATTGGACTCAATTACCCCGGACTGTCAACGCGTCTCCAGTGCACCCTGTAATCTCGAAGAATACCGAAATCCCAGGCCACTTCCGGTCGAGGAAAATGAAACGGGTCAACGGAAGGGTAAAGGTTCTATGAAGCGAAGTCTCAAGCGGTCATTGTCTATGAAGAATTTGTCTATGCGGAGTTTTGGAAGTCGTGTTCTTCATGTCCTCACCTTTCCAAAACGAATGCGGCAGAAGTCAGCGGAACGGAAACGATTCAATATCTACACCATCTCGGTCGAAACACGGGAACAGCTCAAACAAATCTATGTCTACTGATATGAAATTACTAGATAAGAGTACAGTATCTATGCTATGTAGGAATGTATGTCGGAGACATTCCTGTTTAGACGCGCAACAACGATGGGTCATTAGGGATACCTACCGGATATTCAGCTTAGCTAAAGTCCTTGGTCTGAACAACACTACGATACATCTGAGCTCCGTTGGAAGTACATTCTTGTACATATATTTATATTTATTTTTACTATTTAAACTCGGTTTAGATTTCTTAACCATCCGTTGTGTTAACGATTTGCGTTAACGCCTTGGGAAAACCCTGATATGCATCATATATTTAACCGTTATCCGGACGCTGACCGAACGCACCCATCAACATGCATACTTTGCACACTAGAATTCAATATATATTTTTTAAAATGGCGGCTAATATTGAGGTTAATTTGAGGCTATATATGTACATAGTTCTTGTAAGAAGTTTATTACAATGTCTTATGTAAAAAATCCACCCGGAATCTGCCATTACCCAAGCCTGACTTGACTTTCGATTGTATTTTTTAAAAAAAATTGACATTTTTCCTAATTGTATCCTGTACGTTCAATTGCTGCTTGTAATGAAGCTGCAATTTTGAATTTAGTAGATAGAATTGATTTGATATGCTAATAAATAAACAAGTGAAAATACATAATCACATCGTTGGAAGCACATTACGTTTTATTATCATTCGAATCCTTGCAATTATTCAAATATAGTAGCTTCCAATTTTGCTTTAGCTTAATATTATTACAGAGTTTGTATGGATTGCGATTAGAATGTAATACTTAAGACCCCCCCCCCCTTCCCTGATGAAGATTGTAAGGTTGAGCTAATGGAGAAAAATGTGCCAGTATTTTGTTTTCTTACAATGCTTTCTGTATTGGAGTTGGGTGAAGGTCATGAGTCGAGATTATCCGCAGACTTCTGTAGATTATTTTTTGTTATTTTCTAGAATCCGTCCCCATTTTCTGGGGGTGGGACAGGAGCCTTGTGTGAACCCTTGTATGAGTAACGTGAATTGCTCGAAGAGCCCAGATCCAAGGAGTCCAAGCATTTGTTCTGACTAATTTCGTAGCGGTTACTCTGTGAATGATGAAATGAAGGACCGCTTCCGTGACGATGTGGCTGGAGATCCAGGTGACCGTGTGAATGACCCATATGTCCAGGACCCGTCTCCAAACCCAACTGATTCACCACGCCAGACAAATTGTCGTTGCTCGTACTGAACTGACGCTAGATACATTACAACAAGCAAAATATTTTGGTAAATATCTGACTTTTGTAGAAAGCGAATCAATCGAAACGATTTCGTTCGAAATGGTAAACCACATACCGGCTGGATAGGCATTAAATGATGGAAAGTATCAGCATCCGCCGGCGGTACGTCAGGAAATCCTTGGAAATGAGTAGTATTGACCTGAACGGCAACTCCAGGCATTCCATTTGGTTCGTTGAAGTTGAAGACCGGTGGACCCGGCACGAGATCCTGATTCACTGTGACGTGACTACTTGAATGACGAGTCCTTGTGAGGCCCAGCTTCTCGGACTGCAGTTCCTGATCTCCCCATTCCGAAGAAGTAATAGGGTTCACTCGATCATCGTTGTAAGTCCTGGAAGAACTTAGCGGGGTGTCGGACAAGCTCTGCATGGGTAGCTCATTGTCCGCAATATTCCTGGAAGCTTCGGAATAGGTGTATGCGCTGGCTGACACTCTGGGTGGACCATTCCGTAATCCCTCATTCATCTCACGAAGGTTGCTCATCGTTCCAGCTCTGGAACTGTCGTTGTGCTTGATTTTAAATTTTCTGTTCAAGGATAGCAAATTTTATCCGGTTTATCTGACCAACCAAATCTTAAAAATCAGCATATGAAATCTTACTTCCGCTGATTTGGTGGCACTCGACGAGGGTATCCAGGTTTAGGCTTTGTGGTGACAGGTTTTCGGCTGTTGGACATTCCTGAATTTGGAAGACAGTCCGCGTTGGCTTCTTCGTTTCCGCTCTCCAGCCACGGTACATTAGGCCCTAGTTTAAGGATACAAAATTGACCATCGTCTATGCAAAAATAGCACACTAAGCGCATTGACATAACATTTGTCGCCTTACCAGGATTGACTTCGATGTCCGAGCTGTACTTCGAAACGTACATGTGATAGTACCGAGACCAATGGTCCGTGACCTGAGCCACCACCGCTGAAATGTCATCTAATTTATCCTTATTTCCTTCAGCACTGATCAGTATTTGGGTGTGGTCATCCTGATTGGTGTAAGTTCCGCTGCGGCACTCTTTCAAATCCACATATTTCTGGAGATGAAAACGGAAATTGGTTGGAATTACAGAGGCCATTGTTCGTGGAGTGCCGGGGTTATTGGGAGAGATTGGATCCATTTTGTCTCTCAAAGCTTTTCGTTCACGTCGGTAGGCATAGGAGTAGAGACGCTTCATTAGCCGCACGGCACGCTTGAGTCTGCTTGAACGAAGATGCATATTTTAGTTTTGGCAATTTAATTGCCATGATGCGCTAAAGTAACGTATACTGTATTCGAATGTACTATTTAATTTTGATTTGTAATTACTTCATCCGGAGGACAGGATGCCAGTAGTGAGAATGGTTGATGATTATGGAATCAATCGAAGCAATGTCGGATAATATTTGTCGAAATCTTCGTACGTCGCTCCAGGTAGGATCCGTCAGATCTAAATACCGGAGTTAACATTATAAGACAATTAGGAAGTGCGTTATTAGGTTTATCTCGTAGGTACCTTACCATAGAATAGAATGATCCGATTGCGTCCTTTCACGATCCAGATTATACTCGCACAGTTGGGATGAAGTGTAATAGCTCGGAAGTCCTTGAACTCCGACAAAAACGTTTCTTCACTTCTCCCGCTTTCCTCCATTCCAAAGTCCACTATGTCCAGGTCAAAGTTGAACTGATCCCGATATTCGTAGCGATACTGAGTATAGATGTTATTTTGAGAATCGGATTTCCGGATATTGAATGTTCGGAATAAATGCTCGTTTCCTTCAACAGGTTCTCCTGGGTCCAAAAGTATTACTGAGCAGAAGTATTGTTCCAATAACAGCGGAAGTTCATCCGTCCCAATCCCAACACGGTTGAGTCGTGGTAACATGTCCTGGAGTCTGAGTCGTCTGAATTGTTCCGGAAGATAAGGAATTTTGCCGAAGATCCAAGCTGCGGTTCGGGTTACTCGATGGGCCAAGAGGACCGTGACATTGAAGAAACTGCCCATGAGGCTATTGGGCTGGAGCTCCTCGTCATCGTCTACTTCTTGGCTCTCGTCCAATATTGACTGGGACTCGGACGCCTTGGGAAGCCCGTAGTTCCGGTGTTTTTCTTTCAATTTTCTGAGACGTTCCGCCATGCTATAGCTGTCCTCGGTTCGGTAGTAGGACATGTCACTTCGTGCTCTGGCCGAGTTCTTTAGCATTATTGTCGCATTAGTAGTCTATTGTTTTGATATCTAGACCAGAAAATGCTGATAATGTACTTAATGATCGATTCGATACGCAATATCGATACACGCACATTAAGGCTAAATTATTCCAATAAAATATTTTAAACCATACATAAGAGATGGCGTTGGTGTCATTTTCACACTAGCGCCATCTCTTGTGTGAAATTTGGCGTATTGTCGCGTCTTTAGACAGCTATTCCTCGCCAAAATCATAGAATAACATAAACATTAAATAATTAACATCAAAGTGTACCTACCTTGATTTCCTTGATTAATTACTAACCTAACTATAACTATTTCAGTCCTGAATCCGCTTCAGTGAATAAATAAGGGCACTATTTTTCATTTTCACAGTATAAGTCTAATCAAAGGTAATTACGTAGACAAGCTGGAGTTCGAAGCGAGTTGTGTGTCCACTTTGCTGGGTCAAGTCCGCCTGCACTTATTGTATGGGTTTTCTGACCTACAAAAATCCTCACGCCCAGCGTATCTACTCGATTACAGGAAATATGAAAAAGGGTTTAACGTAGATCTTAATTTTGAAAACTTTTCGAACCGAGGAACATATAACCTCAAAAAATCAGCATTCATGTGTGTTAGAAACAAAGAGTGTTGTATCAAGATTGTCTACGTGGTGGTTGCCATGGCGAATTGGCTAGAGCCTATGCATCCCAATCCGACAACTTTTGATCTAATTCTACCGGAGAAAGTCAGAGAAAGTCTTGACACAGAATATGCACCATGCACCTGCTGTGTTTTGTACATTAGAATTCAGCCAATAATATATTTGCCTTTAATCAACAAAAACTGAGGGCTATTTCTATGCTGGATTATACGTGAACAGCACACCTCACCTAATTAGGTATACATATACATACATATTTCATACTTAAACTTATATCGAAGCATCGAAGCTTGAATTTCGTTATGCAATTATGTCTGCAGTAATACGAATTCAAACATGAACGGCACAATTATGTTACAGTATTATTTGGCAGTGAACGAACAGACGACCCTGTCAAGAGTAATTCCACAGAATTCCAATATTCTGTCGAGTTTAGTAACGATCATTTTCAGGAAGGAGGAGCTTGTCAATGACATGAATGACACCGGTGGAACTCATGATGTCCTTCTTTACAACAGCAGCATCATTTACCTACAAAAATTCGAATTTTTTATTACTAACTTTCTACTGGATTATGTGCGCATATTTTGTATAAGCAAAGTTGTTATACCTTCATTTTCTTGCCCTTGTCACACTTTACACCCACGGCGTTCTGTCTTGTCGGCAAGTCGTAGACCAGGTCAGGGCGGAAGGAGTCCGAGGACATCATAGATGATGAAATATGGTTTTTGATAACCTGAACAACGTCATATACCGATAACGATTAGCATAAAAAAACCTGCCTTGAAATTTGAAGTGTTCAGTATTAACCTACTTTCGTCATGTACGTTTGATCCGACTGGAGTCGACGAAGCCGTGAAGCACCCAAGCTCCTGAAAGCTTCATCGGTCGGAACAAAGAAGGTGTAATGGTTTGAGGCTTGACCTCCACGACGAATGTCAATTGCATCCGGGTCATCGGCCAGAATCGTCTCCATGGTTTGTAAAAACATTCTAGAGAAATAAACCAAGGAACTTAACCATTTTGTACTTAAATTCCACGTGTGTAAACTGTGTTGAATACATACGAATAATTTCCGCTCTTCCGTAAAATGTCACCGGCCGATTCGCTTGCAGGGAAGATGACTTTGCTAACTGAGGAAAAAATTTAAGTTCACATTATACAGTTAGTCGAGAATATAAATTCTACAAATTACAACTATGAGTACTTATGTGTAGAACTCCATTCATCCCTTCGACGTCCGCCTTTTCAATAACGGCGTCTTCTACGCCGAAGGACTTCCGGTAAACTTGGAACCGAACTGAGTTTTCTTCATCCAAGGACAGCGCAATCTTAAAAAAAATAACGTTGCACATTAAGTTAGATCATAATTCTATAATTTACAGTTCAGCTATGCATCAACCTGGTTGTTTTTAATCTTATTCGTCAAAATCCGTCCCTGAGTTCCATGGTAGAGCAAAAGGCTTCGGGCCAGATCTGGGTTTTGCTTGGCTTCTTCCAGAAGCTCAGAGTCAATAGCTGAAAATATCGAAGAATAAGTTAATTCGTTGCCGCAGCATGAATAATGCACTTTTTCTTATTCTACTTACAGTACCAAGCAGCTTCACTGGGAACAAAATACGTATATTCCCCAAAATCATTCAGTGTTTCATCCAGTCCAGCAACTCGGACCAATTGTGCAAAAGTTGAGAGGTGATATTTTTCAGCCAGTTCCAGAATTGTTCTAGCTATATTTCAAAGTTAAAACGTCCCATGTAGTTAATTTTCTAAAATTAAATTTAAAATTAGTAATTTAAGTTTTCAATAAATTAGCTAACAAGTAAACACAATATGTATTTGAATTTCTCACTTCTGTCCGGAATAATCACATCGTCGAGCATGTACAAAACTCCATTTTCTCCTAGAATATAATCCCCAACCACCTTGCGTCCGTCCACAATATGACCCTTGTCAGGGTCACAATCAAAGGCAACCTTCTCAGGCCCAATGCTCCTGGCCCTGTACTCATCCGTTATCACGGGCATGCACATCACGTGTGGGATAACGTGGTTTTCCAACAGAGCTGGGAAATGTGAACAGCTCAATTAACGAGCGTTCAATCGAGCAATCAAGGATTGAATTGATGGCAGCATATTCCAATTGAATTTTACCCGTGCAGGCAGCTCGATCCGAAAACATTTTCTCGAGCCGGGCCGGTGGGATTTTGAGGAAGGCTTCGTCGGAGGGTGCCAGAAGCGTGTAGGATTTTCCGGATTCACGGAGACGACTCATGAACCCGCATCTCTGCATTGCACCGGCCATTTTGGTAAAACGACCATCCTGCACAGAGTAAATTGTAACAAACCAGTACTACGAATACCTTATGGTAATTAATCTTACGTCAACAACCACTTGAGCGATATCTCTTGGGACAAAGACAGTTGGGTCCAAGGGATGGTCGATTATATGGACGATACCTGAAAAGAAACATGCATTTAATCAGCATACGAAATACATTGTAAAACACAGTAATTTACCATTCGTGGCTTCTTGGTCCTTTCTTGAAATTAAAATGCAATTAACTGTCTCCATCTGAAAATTTCAGTAACATTTTTTATTTAAAATAGAATAAATATCAATTAAAAGTTCTTGGCATATTAAAGTAATCTAATTTATTCTAATTACCCCAGTAGAATATTTGCTAATTCGCAATTTCCGTTGTTGATAAATAGACTCAATTTCCGTGTTCCCTGAAAATTCCTTGGAAGGATGCTTGGTTGTACTGACATGATAGCGGAGCACAGGATTTTCTTGATTTCTTAGAAAAGTCTCAATTCTCATGGCCACAATGGCTCCAGAATTGGTGTCAAATGAAGAATCAAGAGGTGCAAAAAGAGTGAAGGTTCCTTCACGAGACAATTCATTAGCCATTCCAGCATCCTCCAAATATTTCACGAATTTTGTGGCTCCCAAATCCCGAGCCGTGTCCAGGATATTCTTGAGCGGTTTCACTGATTCAAAAAAAAATTGATGCATTCCAACGCTGACTTCTATGTGTAAATTGCAGTAAATTAGCCTATTACCTCCCGTGCAACCCTCTTCTTCACGAATCTGCTGATATCCCTCGCAGCACTCATATCGAACGATGCTATGGTAAGAATAATGCATTATTTTCTAAACACGCCACGAAAATTAAAGCATAATTACCAGTAAAATCCTTACGTGTCTTTTCCGCAAACTTTACGGACAGGCCAATATTTACATTCCGTATAATATTTCTTGTTCAGCTCCGGAACTTCCTCAACGATACAAGCATTCGGGCTATAGTGACATTAAAGAAGAAATCAAATCAAATCAAATCAAATCAAATGACCGCTATGCAAATCAAAGATCAGATCAAATCAAATGACCGCCATGCAAATCAGAAATCAAATCAAATCAAATCAAATGACCGCCATGCAAATCAAAAATCAAATCAAATCAAATCAAATGACCGCCATGCAAATCAATAATAATTGCATTAATCGATGATTATTTCAAGCAATAGTGTGAATGCAAGTGCGTCACCTCGAGATGACTTACCCCTGACTCTTGTTCACTTTGAGTTGCCACCAAGGAATTCGATTAGCCTTGCCGTGGATTACAACAATAGCCGAAATTACAAGGAATATTATTTTCCAAACCATCTTAAAGCCTATTGATACGGCAGTAGGTATCTAAAAAAGAGAAACCAACCCGATACCGATACGGATCGGAACTAAACCAAGCTCTCCAAGCTCATCCCTGATTTAATTCTTTTTGGAAAATCCCGATTATATTATCAGATCACCAAAGTACACCTACGCACACAGTTTTTCCTACTTCATCTATATCTATTTTCAGTTCGAAATACTTTAGGATCTACTTTGGTTTTAGTTCATTTCTTTTTGCACATGCAAAAAAAGCCTCAGAACTCAAGGTGGACTATAAATCTCCAAGAGATAGACCCAGTCCGTAAATACCTTCTGCTTGAATGGATGTCATTTCGCAGATTGTATCAAAATAAATACGGATATTTTTATAAGACGACTCGAATCGGATGATTATACAGGGAAATACATACCTATGTGAAGCTTGGGTTTCGGTGGAAAAAATACTAGACCAACGTTATTTGCAAAAAAATAACTCAAGTGTGTCTCGTTTGCTGGTTCTTCAAAGTTAAGCCTCTTCATTTATTATTCCAAGAAAGCGATGAGAGGCTGACACACTTGAGCCGGAGCCAAGACGCTGACGCTTATAATACACACTATATCCAAAAAACTTTATATACATACCAAATGTTTAGGAAATTCAATTAAGAATTCGCATTGGATATAAACACAATACAGAAATCGGAGCGAAATATGTTCAGGGCTTTGCGATTTCTTTTTTTTTTAAATTAAGTCTGATAGGTATTGATTTCGATTTACGAATTTGAACAGCTTTATAAACCCTCAAGAAATAGTTTTGAGCAGTTTTAATTCGATCAGTATGATGCAAAAATGTAACGTAACAAAACAGGACCCATTCCCTGTATCCAAAACAGATATGACATTTGCAACGCTTCCAGCCAAAAACCGCAACATCCAAACCCGCTACTCACTTTGCTCGGGTCATATGGAAACCCTCATAAAAGTTAGCTAGCCTGTCATTGGCCCTAGTTGCAAATGTCATGTAGGTTTTGAATATGAGGGATAACCCGATAGAAACGATACCTATCCTGAATTACAGCTCGACTTTCAAAAACGTACCATCATGAACAATATTGGAGAAACCAACGCCAAATTAAAGAAACAGTACGAGCATTACTATCGAATGTTTGCTTTAGTGTGAATGAACTTTGGGTAGAAAATGTATTTATCTACTGTGCGTACAAGCATTATCTCATTATGTTCTTGGTCGGTTTACTTTAAAAATTAAAATTCCATTAATTTTTCCTTGGCCCACGCCGATAGGTTGGATGAACATTATTAACGTAATACATACCTAATGTAGATAACATTTGGATTAGGGCTGACTGTCAAGTTGACTCTAGTCTCTGAGAAACTGAAAAGTAGCCTGTCAGTTCATTGTAAATCTTTGACCTGTACAGTCAGCCCAGGCCAGTGTATTTTTGTACCTAATTTTTCTATTCCCCGTGACTGACTTAAATTACTATTGTATTTTTAAACTGTAACACCGAACCGAAATATTTTAACTTTTAGTATTTTTAGTGCTAGCTTTTTTAAAAAAACAAACAAACATTTAACTATCGTCGATATTATTATCTAAAATCATTGAAAAACTAATTCCCCTGCTCATCATGCTTCGGAAGAAAAAACCATTACTCTTTGGAGCAATAGTGTGTTCCAGTAAGATGTCCAAAGATGTTGTTCAGCAGATTCAGGACCAAGATTCGGATGCTCATGCTCAGCCACCTCGCCGGATTGACGTCGTTTCTCTGGCTATTGCAGGTACCTCACGATATTTTTTATTTATTAATAACTGGCAAACATAGACGATTCATGACATAATTAATGTTGCTCAGGCTAAATCAGTAGTCGAATCACGACTCAGCACTGAGCATTCTATGTATGTAGACCTTTTAAGATTCCAGTAGCACGGTGAGAGTGTGAATCTAGGCCGCTATGGGGGCGCCACCCGTATTTCTAGTATGCAAGCGAAAGGAATTTGGGAAGGCGTACGCTTAGGAGCGGAATAGAGAGTAGGGGGTGGCGAGTACGGTATGGTTTGGTGTCCCGGCCTCAGAGCCGAGTTCGAGTAAACCAAAACTGGTGAAAAACAGGGTTTACTGTAAAATCGATAATTTTGTCATTTTTTAAGCTAGGTGACCGATTAAGAGCTTCTTAGAATCTGCAGCGCTTTCTAAATTCAGTAAGGATCGGTTTTAGCTAAATTCGAAATAGGTCCAGAGCTATCGGACTTTAAAGTTTTCTTTTGACCGCCATCTTGTTATTATGGAGCGGAATTTCCAAAAAACAAAATTTTTAAGCTTATGCACCTGTTCATCCTCTTTCTAAAATGCCTTAATTTGTCAAAATCCGTTGAGGTTTGTTAAAGTTATGGGCTTCGCTACTGAGCCTTAATAATATGCCAAAAGCCGTTGCAAAATTATGTTAATTTAATTTGAATAATTGAGGACGACCCCGGGTCGGTACTCGGCTGGGTGAGCAGGATAAGGCAATGCCACTAAAATTAACTCATGATAAGAATGCATTCTTTTGAGTTAATTGACCTTTCCTGAAATTGTATGTTTCTGCAATGCTCAATTCCCATATTTCAATGCATTTCAATGCCATAGTCGTTCGTGGAGTTACAATGAATGGCCGAAAGCTAGTTATTTGAACTAATGTATGCAAAATAATTGTATTGCATAAAATAATTAAATTAAAGCCCATTTCGTAGCCCGCAAAAAATTTTACATAACGCTGGAACGAATTGAATCTGGAATTATTGTGTTATATGTAATTTATGTATCGTATAGGTCATTGGATTATTGATTGCTCAGTAAACTTAAATTAGAGTTTCATAATTATTATTATTCGTAACATGAACATGTGAACAGTCAAAGGCCTAACGTAATTAAATTAATTAGCTTATAAATAAAAGTTTATTTTTTCCATCGAATAAGCAATTATCGAGGCTTGTACTGGGCTTGTGGAGGGAAGGCCGCATATTTGAATTGACAACGGTCACTCGTCTTTAGCATTTTGCCGTATGTGTATGTATGTACATACATTATGCATATGTTGTAAGCTTTACGCTTATGCCCTGCAATTACCACTGCTGCTCTGACGACAACCCACTCCACACGAATTGTGCTTGGCCGATTTTCAGTTGGCACGTGTATATAAGACACGCCACGGGTGAACGTGTGGGTTTTCTAGGTAGCAGAGCTTTTGGAGGGAACTCGTCGTCCAGCAACAGCAGCATAACAGCAACAGCAGCAGCAGCAGCAAGCATAACAGGACACTCAAGTCAAGTCACTGCAAGTACAAAGTTAAAAGTAGTTTTTTTGTCACTTGTCATTAGTTAATTATTTTTCAATTGACCAAATTACCAGTCCAGTTCGGTTCAGATTCAGGAGTCTTACTAAATTACGTCTCGACCTAACATTGTATTGTAGTTGACGTGTTTGGTTGGCGTTGGCGTGTTTGACAGTTGACATACTAGTGCCATCCAAGTTTAAAGTTTCAGTTGTCATCTCTCATCTGTCTGTCAACAGCAGTTGTAGATCGTCTGTGTGTCAAGTAGTGACAAAAGAACGGGACACGCAGCACACAGTTGACAGTCAGTGATAGACACAGCAGACCAGTGACAGGAAATAGCAATGGCCTTCCAGAAAGCCCGTATTCGTCGCTTCAATGAAGTCGGTGAGCGAACTCTGAAGACATATGGCATAAATATGACAATCTTAACATTGAACATATGACATAAATTGTAAATGGAAAATACTGACTATTTAATTCATAATTCATGGAGTATATAGCAGATAATTATTTAAGACGATAGATGTTGGATAATGTATAATTTAAGTATAATGTTTGAGTCGTTTGCGTATGATATGACTTATTGTCTAAGCCTAATGTCAGTCAAATGTCGGTCTAACTAAAATCCACCGACCTTCTCGGTTAGGTTATATTTCGATTCGATAACACGCTAAATATGTTTAAACTAACCTGATCTAAATTAAACAAACTTGGGTCAAATTAATCGTTCTTAGCGGGTGGGGTCGGTCATCGGTGCGGTCGGTGGAAGCCTGAATAAAGGGATTGAAGAATAAAAAAAAATAATAATAATATTCGCATGACAGACAAGATCAAAGAGAAAGTGGAGACAGCGGATGACAAATGAAAGATACATACATTCAACATAACATAACATAAATAATTTACTTTTTTAACTTAAACAAGGTTTTATTTTAACTTCCACATGATTATATATTGGGTTAACAAATATGGATTACAAGTTATGCATTTCGTGAAATTGGTGTGATGAAGAAGGTGGAAGGGTGGCCAGGATTCCGATTGAATTACCCCTCTGTATTGCAATACTGATTCTCTGGGTGAGGAAAAGTAAATAATTTACTTTGTATTTAGTCATAAGTGAGTTGCCTTGTCATCTTCATCATAAGGCAGGTGTCAGGCTCAGAGCTCAGAATGATCCGCTCCATTTTACATTTGGCATTCACCATTTACATTATAGCATGAATGAAGCATGAGATTTTACTTCCAATATGTTTAAGATTTAACATAAACCGATGACCGATGGATGATCCTATGTAATTTAATTTGGGATTGGTTACGGACGGGCAAGTGATGAGTCATGAGTCCTGGACTCACTTGCGGGTGACTCGACTTGGAGTTTAGCAGTGAATTTTAATTGTTTATTGTTATTGTCAGGTTCGGACGCTCCAGCTCCTACAACCTATAATCCAAAATTGGACAGTGACAAGCGTAGTGGTGGAATATTTCCAAAGTCTGAACGATTTCCTTCTGGTTCAAAACATGGAGAAGGGAGCGATGGAGCCATTTTCCCAATTCCATTTCCTTTGTCCGCAACTTTGCAAAGAACAAGATCATCCTCCTCATCATCTCTCAACAGACTGGCACGTACTCCGGCCTCTCTCAAAGATGTAAGTATTGGCAGTTACAGCACCGCACCGGATTTTCTGTGCATATTGTGGAGACAGATGGCTTAGAATTTCAAAACATATCCTTCCACTCACGGTCCATGCTATTAGCATTACGCGTGAGTGGAAGGATGGGTTTCGAACTCACGGTCCATGCTACTAGCATTACGTGTGAGTGGAAGGAATAGGTTTCGAACTCACGGTCCATGCTATTAGCATTACGTGTGAGTGGAAGGATAGGTTTCGAACTCACGGTCTATGCTATTAGCATTACGTGTGAGCGGAAGGATAGGTTGCGAACTCACGGTCTATGCTATTAGCATTACTTGTGAGTGGTAGGACAAGTTTGTAACTCACGGTCCATGCTATTAGCATTACTTGTGAGTCGAAGGAAAGGGTTTCGAGATTCTGAGCCATCCGTATCCGTCTCTACAATAGGTACTTAATTTTCTTATGCGGCAGAATTCGGAATGCAAACAATGCTTTCATTTTTTCGGCATTAACAAAATGTGTTTGTTTATCAATACAATAACCCACAGAGCGCGATTGCAACTGCATTTAAGGAAAATCATTTCAAACGTGAGACGGCAAACTTGGTTCAGGAGAAGGAGGAATTGATGGCTGATAAGGAAGAATTACTCGGTGCACTGGATGGCCTTCGCTTGGAAATTGATCTGTTCCAAAATGTGAGCATTCGTTTGGTAATAGGAAAAGTAAACAGAATTAGTCCATATAAGAGTCATCAATTTTTCTTTCACTTTTTCTGACTGTAGAAGCTGCAAGACTCCACGAATCGGGAGCAACAACTTGTTCTCGAGAAAGAAGAGTTGGCTGGAATTAAGGATGCCATTTTGATCGAGAAGGATAACCTGTTGGCCGAGAAAACCCAACTGCTCGATAACATCAAATTATTTGAAGCCCAAATCACTGACATGCAGAGTGTAAGTCGTTCAATTCGATTAAGGTTATTGCACTGATTTTATAAAACGTATGTTATGTTCATATGTCATGAGTTTTTCTTTCATTGATTCTAGACGTCTGACTTGGAAGCGAAGAAGTTACAGGCGGATTTATCCAACGAAATTCAAATCCTGAAGTCTGATTTGGACGAGACCAGACGACGACTCGAAGAACGCGAGAGTGCTGCCACGGTTCTGACTTCCGAGTTGGAACAAGCGAAGACCGAATTGGACGAAGCGAAGAATTCAAATACCCAGCTGGAGGACGAGCTGGAATTGGCTACAACCCAACTTGAGGTGGCACATAGCGAAATTACACAACTTCATACTGAGTATCAAACTCTGGAGAAGACCTACCAAGGAACACGCTTAGAGCTGTCAGAAAAAGCAGAAGCTATTGCAGGTCTCAATCAACACTGCTCGGAATTGAAGGAAATTCAGTCTACCCAACAAACTTTGATTCAAGAACTGGAGAAATCTCTGGAGGCAAAGACGTGTGACTTGGAAGAAGCGAAGAAATCACACTCGGACTTATCCAATGAAATTCAAAGCCTGTTGTCTGAGGTAAACGAGACCAGACAACGACTCGAAGAACGCGAGAGTGCTGCCGCAGTTCTGACTTCCGAGTTGGAACAGGCGAAGACCGAATTGGACGAAGCGAAGAATTCAAATACCCAGCTGGAGGACGAGCTGGAATTGGCTACAACCCAACT